>JAGDQP010067125.1:0-11189 GCA_022664845.1 Lepisma saccharinum
ATTTGGTCAACAAAGACATTCACACGTCTCGTGTTCTGTGATGTGATTAAGTGCGAAAAATAATACTTATAGTATTGTGTACTACCAGCAACAGACAGCAGACTTATGCACATGCAGACTGTCAGAACTAAGTCGAACACTTTAAGTGTACATTAAGATTTTTCTTGCAACTCACTCCTATCGTATTTGTATCAAACTTAGCATAAAGATTATTCGCCACAATAGAAAAAATACGATTGGTCTCCTCGTTCCCAAACTCCCAGGTTTTTCATATTGCCAACCTATTTTTATCTTTCTAAAATTAGGTGATCATCTGTCTCCGATTTTCGGGGACAGTCCCCGAAATAACGCTCCCGTCCTCGATTGTTTTTGTTCCTGATTTTATCCCACGATGTCTACAAAATGTAAAATAATAATCATGCCTAAACCCTGAAGAAATATTTTGCCAGCAAAATCCAGTTCCACGGAAGAAAGCACGTACGGTACCTTGCAACTACCGGCCGCCAAAACTCAAACACATTCTCCGCAATAATGTAGAAATGGTCATTGAACTATCTCTGTTCATTGGCAGCAATTATTTTCTCTCATGAACTACATATGAGGGGAGGAAAATCGGAAATGAAAATTAAGTACAATCAGGCAGTGGGAACAAGCTTTAATATATCGTATGCAGCTCTTGGTGAAATACATGATGAGAACCCTGAGTTATTAAAGAAGATTCATTCCAGCGGGAACAGATAAATACAGGATTATCTAAATAATAAAGGGATTTAAAAACCTAGTTACCTGGTTAGCTAGTTAGCAACAGTTTATACTAGTACAACATTTGTGTCAGTTGGAATATATAAATTTTACAGGTTCTAAATTTTACATGTACCCGAAACAAGCATGAAAAAAAAAACCGACCACTTTAATATAGAAGTGTGTGTTACTTATTCAAATCTACACGTGTTCATTGCTTTACATCACATTTTGTATATACGTCCATTAGGTACTGTTACAGGTCGTAGAGGTAGTTCGCAGTTGACAATGTTGCCAACTTATTTTAAGAAAAATATATTTTTCAAATTGCTTCCATCAGTGATTCCTGTGGGGGGTGTTGACCCTCCCCCCAAATTCACGAGTACAACCCTCTAACTTTAAAATTTTTTACGGTCAAAAATCGATAGAAACTGTACAAAACTCCACTTACACCTTCCCAATTTAAACTTTACTCTCCCAAACTGAAAATCCTGGCGCAATCTCTGCATACCGTTGAACGTATCCGCAAAAAACTTGCTATAAACATTATTCAACACAACAAAAAATAGTGTGTGTTCTCGTGCTCAAGTTCCCTAGTTGTCAGTGCTACCAACCTTTGTTAAAACTTAAATTTTTCAAATAGCTCCCTTATATTTGGACGTATCCGCACCAAACTTAGCACGGACATTATTCGACACCACTATATATATATAGGTATGCAAGTCCCAACTTTCCAATGATCCCAGTTGACAGTGTTGCGAACTCATATTTGAGCGCGCACAGAAGGGTGGGCATAGTTCATATAAGTACTTCCTCGCCCAGATTACCTGAACCTTTCCACAAAAGCATGGTTACACCATCAAGAATAAAATTAATAAAATACAATGTAATAATAAAATACCTCGTGACAAAGCTCCATTTTCCAGATATACTTGTAGATCTTAAAGTGACACTCTTCTAACAGAATTTAAAGAACTAACACAAGAGGAAAATAACATTTTTTTGAAAAAAATACTTATCAAAACGTAACGAATGGAAGACATATTACGAAGACACATAGGCAAGCTTCATTAATATGGTTAATTTTATGCTTCTTGTAATTCGCTCTAGGTTTTATTACTTCTTCTTTTTTTTTACTTTCTTTGTCTTGTAAATATAATGAGCATTATATTATCAGAGGCATGATTGCACGGGGAAACGTCTTCATCAAACAATATTAATCTGTTTCACGCTTCAAATGAAATTGTATTCATATTCTGACTCACCAGTTACTGACAACGCTAAGAGCGGAAAATTAGCGTTACCAGTAACAAGATTCGTAACGCTTTGCTAGAGAAAAAAGAAGTCATATCTTGTTGTTCTAAGTATTGACTCTTTTGGTGTTTTTTTTTAATTGGCCAATATAAGTCAGCTTGTCGTTTGCATGTTGTAAATTACAAGCCAGTTAGACTTTGTTTGCAAATAGGTACACAATAAATTTCACTGTGTTTTGAAAATGATAAAAAGTCTGCAAGACAATGACAGTAATAACACGACAAATTGAGAGGTCTTTATGTATTTTAGTGAAATAATTGAGGCGTTTATTGCAAAAAACACAGATGTCAGAAAATGTAAATTTTCAGGAGAGGAAGAAAACCTTTCGAAGTGCAAGAGTTCTTACGGTAACACAGGTTTTCCCGCTGGCAACAGTAGCTTACGATTTATTCTTCAAATATGTAGGATAATCTCCAATATACGAGGTGTAATTAAAATGTCCGATGAACATGGGTGTTCACAGCGTTTCCAACTTGGCGAAAATCGACGCTTAACAATGAAAAAAATAATAATTCTTAATAAATCAGAAACGACACATTGGATGAAAATTTGGTTTGCGGAAATTTGTTTCTAACAACATGGTGGATATCAGAAGTAAAAATACGATACCATGATCAGTGTTGCCAACTCAGTAAAACTTTATTTTTTTAAATTGCACTACGTTGTGTTATTTGATATACGCCATCCTCTAGTGATGGTAAACAACATACGTAAAGCAAATACCGCAGTGTTGCAAACTATGGATGAAATATTCTAGGAAAATACGTAGCTTGTATTAGATCGCGAAAACCTTTCTGTCTTATCCTTAGTTTGCAACACTTTGATGTGTGCGTTATGTATGTTATTTATCATCACTAGAGGGAGACAAATACGCAATAACACAATGTAGTGTAATTTGAAATTTTTAAACTCTATACCAGGTTGGCAACACTGACAACCCAGTGACATCGTGTTTTGACTTCTGATATCCACGATGTTGTTAGAAATACATCTCCGCAAAGCAAATTTTCGTTCAATGCGTTGTTTCTGATTTATTAAGAATTATTGATTTTCTTCCCATTGTTTGGCGTTAGTTTTGGGCTCCAAGTTGGAAACGTTGTATGTCCAAAACAAAGCGTAATTTCACCCATGTTCATAGGAACTTTTTATTTGTTTTGATGTCAGCAATCACCTCTTAGAGTTTTGCTTACATTTTAATTACACGCTGTATATACAGGGTATTAAATAGACGGTCTATCATAAACATGACTGCCATGGAAAGAAAATCGAGTTGCGAGCCCTGAGTCTAAATTAATTTAATTCTTGTTCTTGCGTCATTGAGATTACAACATCGAGTTTTTTTTTCGTCCTTTGAATTTTCGAACAGAAAAATAAATGGATCAATTCTGTTTATCTTGAAACAGCAGCAATGTCCTGTACTTGGATGGTCGCACACATTATTAGGCAGAGGGGACACATTCGTACAGTGCCATTAACTAACTAACTAACTATGGCTTATGCAAGTTCATCGCCGAAAGTAACAAACGGATCAGGTCGAATAGGTAATATGATAGTGATCCATTGTTCCATAGAGTTCTGAATTGCCTTACCAGTTTTTTAAACTTCATATAGAGACGGCAAATGTGAAATACGTTGGGTAAACTGGAATGCCATGTTTACTATAGTACCATACTTATAATCTATCGAACTTGGCTGTAAAGAACAAACTATTTGTACAGACTATAGGGACCCGCCTTGCATTGTGAATCTTCGCGGTAAGAGTGAATTTCTGCAATCGACCGCTAAACTTCTAGTCAGCGCTAAGTTGAGGCTAAGTCTGATTGTGGCCAATGAGAGTACGCAAAATGAGAGTTGGACTTAACTTAGCGCTGACTAGAAATTTAGCGGTCGATTGTAGAACTGACCCTTCCTTACCCTTATCCATTACAAGGGAAGATTTCATCCAGTATATTTATCGTTTTTTGTAAATGCTCAAGCTATATTTACATTTTGAAACAAGTATCTGAAATGTTCTCGTTCATAAATAAATTAATTTTCAAAAGAAAATAATGTTTGGAGGGTAAAGTGGAATAGACAAGACGTTTCAAGTGGATAGAATATTTTTAATGATTCTTGTAATTGACCATGACAAGTGATATTTTTAGAACGTTGTGTGAATAAATAGTTCTAAGTGTTTCTCATATCAGCAATTTTATTCCTTAATATAGTGGACAGAACTGTACTCCTATATGAGTTTTTCTAATTTTTAATTATTCATTTGATACAGTAATTGTTTGGTTAATTCGTCAATTTAGCGTCTTTCAACAAGGCGTTTAAAATAACCGTCTGAATTATGCGCTGAATTAACGTAAAGTGAGGAAAACAATATGCAAAATGTCCAAAGTGTATATGTACTCATCTTGGGAGGATAATGTGGATTGCATTATTCCATATAACCCCACTCTTCACACTCATAGACATGCAAAATAAAAAATGAGTGGAAACGGGAAAAAAGAAAATTTGAATAATAATAAAACTGAATGAAAAGCATGTTCAAGAAGTTACGTTTAGACTATGGAACTTAACCTGGTAATCGTGCTTGTACTGCCATCTTGTTCGTATCATTAAACTAAGAAAATGGTTACACGGTATTGGTTAAAATTATAAAATAATGAACATAACTAAATTGATTGTTGCGTAACATTTTTTTATATTAATGTAAGTTATGCCATTATTCTTTTATATTATTAAAATGATACGCACCACTAGAATACAATATATTCCGATAACGAAAAGAATTAACTCATGAAGTGAGCCGCATTTAACGCCATACTTGCGTTTAGATACAATCTTTACGATGTACAGTTGGCCAAATTGCAAAATTTCCGGTCAAAATTAAATATGGTATATTTTAAACGTAATTGAAAATTTGTTTACAAATATAGGGTTGTCTGCATATTGGATGAATATGTAGACGCTTGGAGCAAAGGATTTTATATTTATTCTATGACTTTTAGGCTTCTAAGGCTCAGGCCGTTAGAGCAAAAGAATTAAGCATATCATGTGACGTTTATAGATTAGTAACAAATTGCTATGTAAAACAGATGAAACCACCTAAAATATTATTAATGAGAATGAAAACACACAGGCTAGAACCCTTAAGTTTGTCCGAAGTTTTACAGTCTTCATGAGACCCAGTTGTAGGAGCTGTTAGGAGGTTGATGACGTATTCTGACAGTGAACTTTTAGGTCTTCTTGGTGATTTTCTGCTGCTGGATATTAGTGGACCAGAAAAAATGAGCAGCGCATGAGGAAGATCTTCACTCATTGCTACTCTGGACAGTTTTGTAGTGTTCCCTTCTCGGACTTTGAATACTTTGTAAGCATTCTTGAGCTCCCTCCGATAATAAGCTTATTGTAAGGAGAATATTTGAAATTATTCTTGAATAAATATTTTGTGGCCAGTAGACAGCATGTAGAACCACGGATACAGTTGTACACACAATCTGGCTATTTCCATTGCGTACGTGTCTATCCCATCCGAAGTGATGTCGTACCAAGATCGCTTGCAGAATGACGGTGACACGTTTTTATGAGATAGCTGTCACTACTAGTAATATCTGCAGAACTGGTCGGATCTTTTGAAAAATCTTCTGGCAGTATTACTGTCATTCGTGGTTCTACTTCTTATTTTATTTGATCCACCTGCATCCCCATTTCCTTTCGAAACCGACCTTGTATTTCACGTTTTCTTCTCTCCTTTTAAGGGCGTCCGCCATGTTTTCGCCCCCAAGCGATACGAAATATGCAAACAGTTGGCCAGATAGATGAGATTTGATCCTCGTTCTATTCCATCTCCTGCTTACATAAGGTGTCTGTGTCTTTTACAAATTGGATGCGTACGGGCCTGCAAAATCGTACGAAAGACGGTCGAGGCTATTGCCTGAAAATGACTTTGGTTTTGTCATTCTTTTTGCATGTTGTATAAAGCTGAACAGACTAGCGATGTTATGATCATGTCCTTATATAAAACAGAATATTCGCCCGTGTTAATTTGCTTATACTCTGCCTATCCTGCACTGCCATCGAATCCCCATTTCGAAAGTATGATGTGTTGACGTGTATCGTCGAGGCATAAGGTCTAAAGTACAGTTTCCTAAATGCGCAAGATTCGTGAAACAGTGTGTTCTAGTAAGGGTTACAATGTTACTTCCACTGACCGCTCCATAATCGTACTAGATGCCTTGATCGATAGCAGAGTTCCTTGTGTTCACAGATTCTGTTGTACAACTGGCATATGTGTGCACCCTCCTCTTTAACGTGAAATCTGATTAATAAATATTGATGTTTGATAATGTATGATAATGCTTCGTCACTACTATAGGAACAAGTGCGTTGGCTGTTCGTGAGGTCTTCACGGAGTTCTGATTTTACTTGATCTATTAGGACAAGTGTTGGTTTCTTTCAATAACTTGTCCGCATCTTCTTTCCTTGCCTCTCTTAATCTGCACAGCATAGGTTAATTCAACGTCCGAACATGGTAGTTCACAGAGACGCCAGGTGCTTCGACCTCTCGACTTTTACTGCGTTTTAAAATCCTGTGTGGGCTAGCAGAGGACATACATTGCTTTCCAGCACTAGGTCCTAGAAGGAGAGAGAGAATTTTTTTGTGGAAGTTTAAATTCTTTACCTAAGCATTCCGAATACTTCTTCAGAATCAAACTTTTGTTTTATTTGTCTTGTACCATCTGAGAGATACTTCAGAACAAAACCTTCTGGGAGTTTTAGCTACTTCCTGTGGAACTATGTCAGATATATTCTACGTTTTGTGTGCATCCTTCACCAGACAAAGCATATGTTCAGTCAGGCATCCCCGTTGTTTGCTGCTTTAACATCCCCCTTTCCAAGTAGAATATTGAATACATCTCACCGAGAAAACGTATTGGTCACTTGGCCAGTTTTACCTGCACACACAAGAAATAGTATGTAGTTACCTCAAATGGTATAACGAACCAATAATACTTAACAGTCATAACGCAAATTAGCATACATCTACATTGCAATGGTGTACAGAACACCACATTTTTCGAACAGGGAGCAAGGAGGGGCAGGTGGAGTTAATCTGCCTATGAAATACGTGTAATAATCTAGCTAAATTCCTGTGTTTCACCACAGGCACTAGCACTCAAATTTTTGTAACTACACGAAGTGTGGGTTTTAGGACAAATGCAGTAAGAAATGGAGTGTATATTTTTCGTACACCGCGAATTCTTTCGAAGGTCACACACATTTATAGTTTAGAACATTAACTACATACTTGAATTACTCGGCATGATTACTTCTTAACATTTCCTTGGCTCACTAATGCCTTGTTTATATAGTGTGAGAATTAACAGCGGGGGATGAGAGGGAGATCCCTCCTGTGTCCACGCGTATACTATGTATAATGTATGACCCATCTTATCTATTACATTTTATCCTCCCATATAAAAATTCCTTAATTCGCAGACTGCTAACATCTTATCATGGTTAACTTTAAGGTCGTTTTCAGACTACCTCGTCGCCGTCGACGGTGTGGCACCTCTATCGTGTAATTAATATTGACGTAAATGGAGCTCTCACACCACTTAAGAGCGGCGTTACGCCATCGACGGCCGCCGCTAATTGTGCGACTCTCTTCAAAGTCATCGACGGCGTTTTGTCGTCGATAGCTGGTTGATTGCTATTGCAGCATATGGTGCGTTTCACACAGAGCTGCACGCGCCGTGCCATAAAAGATTTCTGTTCGTGTCAATTTGGAATAATCTTCCAGTTCTCTTGTTCAGTACTGAGTTGAGATGGATCTGGCGGCTTGAGAAATTGATTCCAGTGGTGACGTGGACGTGGAAGTTTTCATATTGACATTCTAAAATTATTTTTAAAAAGCTTGTCTTTACTTCATTAAATAATAAACCAGCGCGACATATCTTTGAATATTCATTTCCTTCTTCTGGTCTTTCGCTTTTTGCGCTAAATGAAGCAAGTACAAACACAACCACCTTTCCTTATCATCCATCTTTACAAAATGATCAACTCGTAAATGAATGAACAACTCTAAAAGAATGGTGGCAGAACTAATATTAAAATGCTACGCTACAATCAGTTAATTTGTGCTCATTATTTTATAATTTAAACCTGTACCGTGTTACCTTTTTCTCAATTCCATGATACTAACAAGATGGCAATACAAGCACGATTACCAAGTTAAGTTCCGTAGTCTGAACGTAAGTTATTTCAACCAATCGTTACAATCTTAGTCATCTAAACAAAGTAAGACTCTGAATAAACTTAGGGCATAAATAAAATTCAAATTTCGAATAAACTTATCAAAACTTCGCACTTTTCCGTTCATTTAAACTTGTGTAAGAATTAGTTAAGCTTTGTTTAGATTATTAAGATTGTTACAAGCCAGGTTTAGTTTCAACTCGTCACCTCCAGCACTTCTATGCACAATCTGCCTGGTGTATGCACCAGATCCATCAGCTTGTTTCGAAACTGGGTTCAGGGAATGGTCCTACCTGTACTCAAGAATTTCGGAACGCGCAAGTTCAAGTATTTATCACCAATCTCAACCGTCTGACTTATGTTTGAGGAAAACGTCTAATATTAAGTATCTTCTTTTCGAAGATTAACTTACTTCACGGTGTCGTTGGGCCATGGTCAAAAAGTAAGAACTAAAATGTGTTAAAAGTTATGGGGATGCAGGAATTAGCTTTCATTGCTCACAGGAATGAGGGATCATATTCGATAAATGATTCCTCTGTTAATCATAGAAACTTTATCGAAGTTATTAAGTAGCCAAACTGATCCCATGTTGTACAATTATCTTGATCAATTCATTTTTGACAGCCAACGAAGATGGAGACTGTAATCAAAGAAGGAAAATTGTAGCAAATTGAGAACATGCCAAGGCCCTTTGATGACATTTGTAGCATAACTACTGTCAGCTCCGTCACACATTTTTGACGCCATATCAAATCAGTGGTTACCGTTAAAAATAATCAAGCTGCCATTTACGGGTTAATTATGGACACGACTAAAGACGTGCTTGTTCATTGTCGCAATAAGATACATTCGATGCGGCGAGCTCCTTGCATTCTTCTAAAGGCACATGAGAACCTGCAAACAATATTACAACGAAATCCTTCCTGAAAACTGCATTTGTGAATGCAGGGAGAATACAAAGAGCAGTTTCATTTTTCAAGCAGAAAAATCCGAACCATGTCCATCTATTGAGGAGTACTCATGAAGCCAATTTGTTCGTTTGTGACATGACATCTTGCACTGTGCCATTACATATTTTGGAAACATATAGGCAGGTTGTGTGTCTTTCAAGGACTATTACAAGTGAATCGAGGAATGGGTAACGATAATGAGAGAAAGAAAAGAATGTTTTAAATTTATTAACTTGATTTCCATTGGTGTCACAAGGTGGCTGAACAAAGCAACTGCAACCACCAAGTTATATCAGAGTTTTGAAAACTGGGTGCAACTTTCCGTGTAGCCATATATAGGGGGCTATCAGAATGAACAGGATTCAATATAAGACTTGTTTTGAAGCAGAAAACCTCGTATACTTCATGAAGTATGAAAAGATAACATACTTAGTCGGCTCAAACAAGCTCAGAGGAAGGGTCTCGCAGCGTGCTACACTGTACGCTGACATGGTTTATTTTGATTCAAGAAATTCTAATCAAATAGTTCTTAACATGTCATCTACTGCGCTCGAACAAATACGTGAAATCTTTCTGACAATAAATATGGCAATGTTGAAGTAGCAGTTACAATAGGCATATTTAGCAGGGCAGTGAGAACACACATAACTTTACCAGAATAAATTGACAGTATTTATACGTTTGATGGTACTGAGGCGGTGGAGGACAATGGTACTAAAGCGGTGAAAATAACACCTGAATAGTGTAATTCTGCTATTCAAAAATTTTTCAAGACATGTTTTTCACGTTAGTCAAAATTTACATCCTTCATCTTGCTACTATGTTTTGTACAATGCGTATGCGTATGTGTGTTAACCTTACCAATAACCCAAGTTTGTTGCGAAAGTGCTTTTCACAGAGTACTTTGAGCAATTTGGGGAGTAAAGAATATCTGGAGTAGCTTCTGTTCATCTCAATTTTTTGAATAATTGATATGACACTTCCAGTTATTTTACTTAGTAATTCTTTACAAGAGCTCCTTCTGACATAGAGCACTAGGAACTCCTCAAAATGCTGTTTTGCTTCCTATAGCCATGAAAGACACTAAAATACGTGCCAAATAAAAAAAAGTTCCTAAAGTGGAACTTGTGATGTTAGAATAACATGACAAATTCTACTGTAGCAACTGTTTTTTTGTTTTAATTTTTGCACATATTTTAGGCTCTTTCATGGCTATAGAAAGCAAAATCCTAGCATTTTGAGGAGTTCCGAGTGCTACATCACACTTCAAATGATTAAAGAACATAACATCGAAACAAAAATTAACCTTACCTTAGTGAAGCGGATGATAAAATTTTCCTGAAATGTTTAATTTCCAGCAACCGTCAGCTATTTCTGGTTTAACGCTGATGCACCAATATGCTAACAGACGTACACCAACTACATATGATACATTTGCTTGACGGAACCACGTGCCAGAAAACATCGACGAGTAAAAAATGGATGGCTTTCTCTTCCTCGTATTTACACGAACGTATTTCTTTTGTCAGCGGAATGCTAGCTTTTATCTCCCCAAAACACATTCTCCGCCACAATTCGTACATATTTTACAACTCCGTAATACCCAATGATGTTCAAAGAAATTCACAATATCGGCCATTTGACACGGACCACGAACAAAGTTGCTGAACTCACTACGAAGTAACGACTAATACGACACGTCATCTCAGGGTTACCAAGCACAACGCTGGGAAAAGCGCCACAGCAGTAGCAAAATGTCGCTAAATAAAACTGAAGATCGCTAAGAAAAAGCGCCAACCAAGAGTTTACGTACAAACAATGTATCTGTTCAAGTCGCGTGTGCGATAAAAAAACAACAACACCGAACCTGACTTACCTAACCTTGAAGTGCCCTTGATCACTACTTTTATTACATTTCCTAATGCGTATATACACAAAAAA
>JAGDQP010067126.1:0-11189 GCA_022664845.1 Lepisma saccharinum
TCTGTCCCTATGTTATTTATATAAATCTACAAGCGTGCATTGTTTTCACTCAAATTTTGTATACGTGTTCCTTAGACCCAGAAGTAGGTCATAAATTAATTTTAAATTGTCTAAGTTATCATTGTTGTCACTGTTGCCAAATAATTAAAAACAGTGTTTCAAAATATATCTACATTGATTTACACTACATTTTATATATGGGTTTCGTAGGTACTGGGCCAGGTCAAAGATGTATTTTGGTTCCTGTAATGTGCCCTAATTGTCAGAGTTGCAGTGTCCTAGACATAGAGTGCTTATATGACCTGTTCTAGTAGCTAGACAAGCTTGGTGCACATACGTCCAATGGTATGGAAGCAATTTGAAATATTATATTTTTAAAATTGTTTGGGAACGTTGACAACAGCGGCACCTGCGGAGCCCGGAATATCTCTACGACTTAATATCAATTTTGGTTCAGATATGGGCAACAGTGTGAGAGTAAATATGAATTTTAACACACTTGGAAATTGGGTGGCAACACTGATAACTACAACGCCCGGAGCATTTCCATTAATGTCCCAAACGTATACAAAACTTAACTCGTTCACCCAGATTTGAGGTGACCGGAAACCCGTTCCGAATAAATGAAATTCAGGATAAACATGTTATACACGCTTGCACATACAAAAATACATCAACAAAATGGTTTATTTTACAATTGACAAAGTTAATTTTAATAAACTGAAAGCAAATACAGCACAACACTGCACATTTACGCAGCCGAGAATGAATTCGAAAGTCAGGTTCCTTCGAAAATATATATTACGTCCACTTATCCTGCAATCTGAGGCTTATGTTTTTGCACAATTAGTTGCCACTTCTGCATGATGTTGCAATTTCAGAAACAAAATTTTTACTTATTGTAAATGACATAGCTACAAATTTTAAATTATAAATTTCCAAGGTTCGCTTCACTACGCAGGCTTTAATTCTAGTAGAACAATGAAGTAGTGTTCAAGGTGATCGACTCAGTCTGGGGATAATAGCCCCCGGTTACCTCTCTGAAAGAAACACTGTATACGGCTATGTGTTTATTCTTTATTTTCTTAAAAATTCCTAATTCTGCAATACGTTTAGCGTGTTAATTTCTTAATTTAGCAACAGATGTAAGCCTCTTCGCGACAAATGAATTCGTTTCCGAATTAATTACAGTGTAAAGGAACTTTACAGTCACCCTGTAGATTTATATAAAGACATTTGTATAAATTAAATTTTAAATTAGTCTTCTTACATTGACAATTGGGATGCTTGGGGATGGGGAAACCGACAGTATTATTCTATTGTGCCAAGTTTGGTACAAGTAAGTTCTATCGTATTGAAACAATATGCAAAAATGCTTTTGAAAAACACTGACAATGGGGAGTAATACCGAACCCGTAATATCTCTATGACCTGGCCTACGGAACACGATTGCAAAATTTGGTGGAAATCAATGGACGCGTGTAGATTTGTATAAGTAACATACATAATACAGACAGCCGAGCAAACTTTCAATTTTCTTTGTACCAGTGATTCTCAGCCTTTTCTGGCTCGCAGCACACTATTGTACAAGTTGGCAACAATGCAGGAGATTTTATCACTAATTTTAAAGCGTAAAGAAAAACAATATTTTCACCGTAAAATAAATATGATTAAGCTCATGTAAGCCTATATTTTTGCTCCTTTTTCAAAATAAATATTGACTGAAATTATTTAAATGACTTCTTTTACCAGCAAAATCACAAAATCTCAGCGCGACACACTACGCACACTAGTTGAGAACCACTGATTAATAAAGATTTTTGGTTTTGGTCAGCATTTTACTCATTGGATATTTTTCTTTTCAACGTTTTACGTATTCAAGATTTAGAAATGTTGACGTTTTTACGTTGGAAATTTTACACGACATTTTTGTTTTGAACAGTTTACAAGTTGGACATTTTTCACTTAGGACATTTTATATTTTGACATATTTGCTTTAGAAATTTTTACTTTGGACACTTTTAAATTTGGACACATTTTCTTCGGACATTTTTACTTTGGACATTTTAGTTTCGGACATTTTTTAACTGTTGATATTTTTGCTTCAGACATTTTTTTTTACCTTGGACTTTTTTTTTACTATGAACATGTTTGCTTTGGACGTTTTTAAGCTTAAACATATTTGCTTCGGGCATTTTTGACTATGGATCGTTTACTCGCGTCTAAGGAGAGCCCACTTGGAAACAATGTGGAAAGAAAGTTGACAGCACTTTTGCGTATGCTGACCGCTAACCTGGAGGTGAGCCCCCGGCAGCTCACGCCGCCCAGCTCCCTTCGGACTCACTGTGCTCTCCTTGCACACCTCGCTTTCCTCGGTGTGTATTCAGTCCTGGTTTATTTATATACATCCTAGCTTTCTGTAACCTCTATTTGGTAGAAACGTCTGGCCGAGTAATTCCAAAGCAATTATTAAATAAATCATTACTTTTATTAAATATCTTAATACGTATATAAATAAAAGAAATAAAAAAGTTAATTTTCTTTAAGAAAAATATGTAAAAGTAACAAGGCCAGGATTCGATCCCGGGACCTATGGATCAGCTTCCCGATACGTTAACCTACAGGCCAAGCTGAGAATTGAGGAACAAACGCTTGCCGGTGTTACTTATAGTTCAAAGAGTGCCTGCGCGAGAGTGGGCCACACCTTGTTTCCATGTGCTTCGCTTAGACTCTAGTGACCGTCTTGTTTTTGGATATTTTTTATTTGCTAATTTTTACTTTGGACATTTTAACCTGGAACGTCTTTTAGACAACATGGTCTTTAAAAACAAACAAAAAAAGCTGCATTCTCGTACATCTCTTGTATACATGAGTCAAATTTAGATAATTTCTGTATACTTTAAATGTTTGAAGAAGTATATAACCGATTTTTTGCATGTTAAATTCCGTTAATAAGTGGTTCTGCTTCTTGGACAGAAATGGAAGTTTTGGCGGGATTGCAAATACAACTTCTCTCGTTTGAGTGATTATTTATAACCTTAACAAACTAATTCACGAAACCACAGTGGAATCGAGAAATTTCTCTCGCTCTAGAGGCAATAAACTCGATGAAATAGTTTATAAACCCAATTTTATGAAATATGCAAGAACTAATTGTTAGAGAAGAAGTCTACAAAATTCAGCTTCACAAAGATATAATAAATTGTCTAGGCATTTTGTGCAATCCAAAGACAATTTCAGAAATATGTAGGCCTACAGGGTTATTTTTTAACCAGACCTCGTATGTTTGTATTTCTTTGGGGGAATCTCTTTCGCGCCCATCGTGGAATTTTGAAATATGCATTTTTGGATAGTACAGAGTTAAGGTCTTTGACGGTATCATGCCGCATCAGCTCTACTGTTAGTTGTGTTAGAAATATGAAGCTCTAAAGTTCATTTTCCCACGCTTTCGGCAGCCTGTAGCTCAGAAACTATGGATATTTCTAAAATTTGTCACAGAAACTTTTGTCTTGTTTTGATGTGAGGAATCATTTTCCGACGTGTATTTGTATAGTTCATAAACACACTGTACATATATAAAGCTCTTACTTTGTAGATTTGTACTGATGAAGGTAGCATTGCAACTTATGATACTTCCCTTTACAATGATCATCGTAAGCTAAGGAATCGGAGAAGCGAATGCCACAGAGTTGACAGTATGTCTTCACGAACTGGAAAAGAAAATAATATATTCTAGTTGTTATACTGTTCTAACTTATGAACACTAAAAATACATTCATAGCAGTGCTCGAAAGGTAAGGAAACGTTTGCAAAAGTGGGTTAGAAAAGATAAGGATGCGCTTGTATCTAGTGGCGGCGATTCATTATTGAAAATGAAGGCAATGAGCTCCCAATACTAAAAATTTAGGGGAATGCTAAATCCAAAATCAAAAAAAGTAAGAGAACGGCGTTTCTCCCTCGTTCCCCCCATTTCGAGCACTGTCACACACAAATAATTATATACACGTTTACTGACAGCCCTAAATTCTTAATCAATCTAACTATCTACTCTTTATATATATAATATTAAAAAATTTCGGCCAGTTTCATGAAAGAAGTCAGGGCAAATCAGATCATTGACTACATAGGACTTCTACTAACATTAGTGATAAAAATAAGAAACATTTTTTCCCTTTCAGATTCTTTGTTTGTCGTTGAGAAGACAAAGCTAAAATTGAATTTAAAAGCAGAGTATGTTATTTTTATTATAGTTATATCTGAGTTGTACAAGAAATAGTCTAAAACAATACGTATATCTAAGTTGTACAAAATTCGCATACCTGACATAGGTTGGTCAAATAGTAGGTCTCAACATCAAAAGCATCACCAAATATGGAAGTAATGTCTAGAAATTTGTCTAAAAATTTAGCATGTGATAGACAAATATACATATACTCAGGTTAGGTTAGCACTGTTTTGTTAACATCAATGGGAGGAATCAGTATTTCTATTTATTGTTTAAAACATATACTGCTGTAAATACGGAAAGGCTCTTATGGCTTCAAAGAATAGAATGCCTTTTAAAATGGTAATGGTAAGGTTTTGGTTAAAATGATTGGATTTTGAACTGACAAGATAACTCAACCCATACATTTGTAGATTACATTTCCTAATAGTGTAATATGAGTTCCACACTTCATATATCCCACGTTAAGAATCGAACAATGGATTCCATATTAACACCTGAATAACATTGACATTTAAATTGAGACATTGTACACGGAATGTGCCTTCCTATTCAACAGGAAGTTTGTCTTTCTTGAATGTTAATTCAAAGTACGATCTTGCGTTACTGTTATTTTTTCAGTACATTGAAAGTTAGATGATGTTCAAACTATAAAGATTATGCAAAGACATTGAATTCGGCATTCACAACTTACATTTTTAAAAGAGAAGAATCATTCAAAAAGATTCGCAAAGAATTCACGATTGCCTTTTAATTTTCCTATACAGACTACAACTCTTCGTTCATGTTCAAGATTTTGTTCTATAAAAAGTATTTATAATGAAATAAATATAACAGGAAGCGACATTATTGTTCCTCCTCAACCTAGTGTAGCTCATGGTGTGGCGTCAGCTTACTTTTTACCCTTATTATTTGAGTTTAACACCACCCTATGCAACCCAGACGACAGTTAGGCACTGTTAGTTGCATATCAGCAAGGAGGCGCGTGTTACTTTCATAAAAAATTATTGGTCACTGTAAACCCAAGGCGAGTTGATCAGAGGTATGTTGCATGCGTTATTCCACCAAGCTTCGACTTTGACCCGGTACATATAACATGCCCTGACAGGAGATGCGAACCAATAGAAATTAAAAGGGCAAAAAGTCTGGTCTTTTATATTTATTGAAAATTACAGAATTATAGGCATGGAGATAATTGTATTCAAGAGGTTACATGCCAGTATCATCCACCTGAAGAAGGAAAAAAATATAAGCTGTTGTACTTCACAATAGTACGCATATCTCAGTTTTTAAAAGTAAGTTTGTTTCTTCTATCTGGAGATAAGACGTTGAATTTATTGATGTACTTTCGTCATCTCAGGCTTAGGCAGATATAATGAGGTGGTAGAGATGTTGGAAGGTAGTCGACCAGATACAATCCCGGCATTTGACTGATATGACTGAAGAAAAACACTGGACAAACTTTTAGTCAGGATGGGAGGCCTTTGGGATTGTTCCCAGGCCCTTCAGATTGCTAAGCCAGCTTATAGAGTTGAATTCCCACTTGAATAAAAGCTGGACACACATCGATGTTAAATTTCTTTGAATTTAAAGTCTTCGAAGAACATTGCTCAATGGCAGTTTGTAATAGAGGCTGTCGGAGTTGTTTGAAGAGGTTTTTCTTTTGATCTTTCAAGCTGGAAATATGCTGTTTTATGCGGTCTCGCTGATGCTTTTCATCTAACGTGATTCCCTGAATCAAAAACAGTACATCGTATAACAAACAGCTGCATCTGTTTCGATGAAATACTGCTTGAATTTTTGAGTCAGGACGAAATATCGAGATTTGGACACGTTCGGCATGACGAAATCTTGCATTAAACTTGTTAATCAACAAATTTACGTTCACTAAAAGGAGACAACTGATTGCAGTGAAATTACTTGCACACGATATCTGTGCACTCGGCTCACGGCTGACGTAAAATTGATAACAACCACTTGTTGTTTTACAAATAGTTCAAGTACAGCCAACTTTTATCCAGTGCCAGCGAGTAAAATTCTTCATTGTTACTACATATGTACTATGTCTTCATATGTAATACAAAATGCAATCCAAATGAAATTCAAAGGTAAGTTTTCAACTGGAGGTAACATTTCACAGACTGGTTTGTTTCAGATACCGCTAATTTACCCTACAAGAATAACGTGCGCACCTAAAAATCTTAACCCTGCTTATGATAGTAAACGAAGTATCTTCTTACATCACGCTCACGGAAGATAATATCCAATACTGTTTGATTTGAGAGCTGGCAAGAAGAAAGATCAATAATAGGAAGACAAATGCCCAAAATACGAAGAATGTACAGATTGGCTTAAGACATACACTTGATATTGAAAATGATAACAAGGAAAGAAGACGACACAGTTTTAAGGTTGGTGATTCCGTATATGTAAAAACAGATTCCATACGCTGCAAGAAAAGAAGTAGAGAGTCACTTATCAAAATATATCGGTCCTTAAAAGGTTTCTCGGTATATGGACAATAAAAAGGTATTTAAGGTCCACTGGGTTCAAATAATAATAGTATACCCAATCTCCAAATTCGTATAAAGAACCAATCACTTTTCCACGGCTTACCAGGTGTGTAAATATGAAACCGGAATTTCTGCATAGACGGCTTTAGCTGTCACTGTGTTTACCGTAAAACTGCGTCCTTGGCGCCACTTGCGTGTTTTGACTGCTGATAACGATTTGCAACTCACAACCAGACAAGTTTCATGTCATAGTGTAGTGTTTAATATCGTTGAACATGGCGCAATTTGTACCTACAAACTACGATTTGCGGACAGCATTGATTTTTTGTTACCATTTGAAGAAAACTGCTGCAGAATCGCACCGCATGCTTGTCGAAGTTTATGGTGAGCATGCTCTTGGTAAGTCACAGTGCTATGAGTGGTTTAAAGAAATTAAAACTGGCGATTTTGACGTGAGATACGAAACACGTGGAAGACCATCGAAAATTTTTGCAGACAACGAATTGCAAGCTTTGTTGGATGAGGATGACGCTGAAACGCAACAACAACTCGCGGATCAATTAAATGTGACACGAGAAGCAGTTTCCATACGTTAAAAAACCATGGGAAAGATTCACAACGTGGGAAAATGGGTTCCACATGCATTGACTGAACGACAGCAGGAAAACCGAAAAACCACTTGCGAAATTCTGCTCGCCACGTACAAAAGGAAATCATTTCTCCATCGAATTGTGACTGGTGACGAAAAGTGGATCTATTTCGAGAATCCTAAGCGTAAAAGATCATGGGTAACTCCAGGAGAACCGACGACATCGACTGCAAGACCAAATCGCTATTAACGGAAGACAATGCTTTGTGTTTGGTGGGATCTATTATGAACTGCTGAAACCTGGCGAAACCGTTAATACCCAACGTTACCGACAACAAATGATCGATTTGCATCAAGCTTTGCGTGAAAAACGACCAGAATATGACCAGAGACAACATCAAGTAATTGTGCTTCACGATAATGCACCCTCCCACACAGCAAAACGGTCAAGGAAACGATTGCGACGTTTGGCTGGGAAACCCTTCAGCATGCGGCTTACTCAGCAGACTTGGCGCCTTCCGATTTTCACTTGGGACATGCACAAGCATCCATGGGACACTCATTTGCTGACCATCGCTTCATATCTTACGAAAATGTACGAAAATGGCTTGATGACTGGTTTGCAGCATAAGAGGCACAGTTTTTTTTTCCTGGCATCCATACATTGCCGGAACGATGGCAGAAATGTGTCGCTAGCGATGGCCAATACTTCGAATAAAATAGTTCTTAGCATTGTCATCCAATCACTGTGTCTTTTCTGTACATAAATTCCGGTTTCATATTTACGCACCTGGTACAGACAGAGAGAAGCAGTTCCAGCTTCGAAACCACCACCAACAGGTATGACGCGAGGATCACAGTATTGTCGTGAAAGGGGCAAATAAGAATAATAGGGCCTGACAAAAAGGAAAAGTAAACGCCCAGGAAGAATTCAAGCGCGTTAAGCTCGATTAAGCCTTAGGGTTAATACAGGAGATGATGCAAGTGGTTAACAGTTATTTTAGAAGCCAAATGAAGCCAGAAATTGTGGTTAATTTTGTATTTTGATGAAAGAAACGCTCATCTCTGACTTTGGTAATAATCGGAGAATGAAGTGAAACTCTCCTAAAAGAAACATTTGAGGCAATTCTGTTCGTCATTGTGATGTAACTCGATAGGACCCTTCAGAAAAAAAAAACGAACTTGCAAAAGCACATTTAGTGAGGTACTGATCACTTGGGATACCTATTATTCATACAAGAAGAAACTAAATAAAGAGATGTACAGACAAAAATCTAAGAACTGAAAGTGAATACTAGAAATGAAGTTGCTACACACTTCAAAACTTAGCGGTAATGAAAAAGAGATAAATTAATCCAAAGTGTTTATGAAGCAGATATCTCATACAGAAAAGTATCTCAATATGAGTATTCTTTGCTTGTGAAGGCGGAGGATATGTCATGAAGTTTCAGGACTGGAACCGAGGACATCATGCATCACTTTGTGTTAATAAATACCCCAGTAGCACATGCACGTTGGCCGTTCATGGGACCCATAACGCCCCACATCGTTAATGTGGGCGGGAGAGCGACCCACTTGAGCCCATGGATAGATATGGGATCGACATCGATTATTGGTATCACTAATTTACCTATTTTCTAAAACTATAGTAAGTATTGTGCAAAGAATCATCGATTTTTTACAAAACTTTTTGTTCATAGTGAATAAATTAAAATTAAAAATAGAGCACTCGTATGGAACCATATCGATCCATGTCGATAACCGATATCTATATGGATCAATGTCGGTCCCTATGGGCAAACCTATGTTTATTCAAGCGACGCTATATCCCTCTGGTGATAAAATATAAAAGTTCGTGTTGTAGTCAACACGCGACCAGCTTTGGTGACAAAGGAGTTGTTCATCGAAGCATGTTCAAGTCTAAAATAACCTGCTCTTCCACGGGGACACAGACAAATAAAGTGTTAAAGTTGATTGTGTTTTTCCCAAGGAGTCTTTGTTCACTGTAAGTACATGAACAAACCTACAAGATTTATAGTAATATTTATTACGCTGGTTATCGTACACCGCCAGAACCGGGGGAAGTTTTACAGTTTTGTTTCGTTTGTACGGTAGAAAGTAGCGTATTTTCTCCAGGCCATGTGGTTGTAATGAGAAGTTCCCTTTACGAGTAGTAGTTAAAGTTATCTTTATTTACATTCTTTCACATCATTTTTTTAAATTGACGTTGTTTCATTGTAATCATGGTCATTGTACTGTTAAGTTCTTGGCAAAAATATGTAAAGAATAAAAGTTAAAAGCGAAAGAGACGTCAAATGATTACAATTGAGCGGAACTACAAATTTTAGCATCAACGCAATATCGAAAATAAGATTATTTTATAAATTAGTAGTGGTCGACAAATTTTACGATCCATTAGCACAGTGAAGTGATGTATGTAACTTACAGAAAAATAGTATTCTTTACATAAGCAGTATTTTTTTACAATTTCTAACGTATTTTACTATTTCTTGTTGGTTTGTCTATGTTGGTGATCCTATATAAAAAATTGAATTCCTTTTAAAAATAGTAAAAAATCAGAATGGCATTATGTTCACAATGTCAATGACCGATATTGAGCGATGTCGATGATCGATGTTGAATGATGTTGATGTCCGATGTCAATCTATATCGTTGACTGATATTGGTCGAGATGTTTTCCATCCAATATGGGGTCCATGTCGTCGAACGATATCGATCCATGTCGTAAAATCCAATATGCCCATATCGGCCGACGTGGATGTGCTACTTGGGTATAAACGTGTAAATTGCTATGAATCAGCAACTCATTGGCGAGGTGTTAGGAATTTAAGAGAGAACTCATGTATTTCATGTAAATACATGTGTGAGATTTAACAATCACTTTAAGTGAATTTATAGAGTTTCTATCTACAAATAAATATAATCGCTTCTTTTCCACCATCTACTCGATCGGCCATACCTTTATCTATCACTTGATAAATTTGCTCAGGAAAGGAAAATACTTTCCTTTATTGTTTAACAGCTGTTTCTCGCTGTAGAGTAAAGGGAACCGAAACCATCCTGGTTTTTGCCAGCTAACCCCGTCCCCACTGCAACTTGTCTGTTCATTGTAACTTCATACTCACGTAGTCTTGTATACAAATAAGCTGGTGATGTCTTTAGAGAAACAGTTGTCAAGCAAACCAAATGTTACTTCCAAGAGATCGCATGATATTTTTTTAAAAATATTCAGCATGAATGATAAAGGATATTTTTTTTTTTTAATCGAAAGAAAGGGATGGGTTGTTTCTTCACAGGATTTTACTGTCTATCTTAGAATATAGAAATTTGCTTTGTAGTGTTGGTAGGATTAAAGGATGGTGGTGAGAAATGTCGCCCTATTTCGTGAATGTGGTACCTTAATTGATTGTGAACTATTTTAACGGTGGGGCTCAACGTGATGAAGAGTGTCGCTTCATTGTTGCATGTGAGACCCTGACTCCTTATGAGCTTTCAACGTTATATATATAACAAACTCCCAGTAGCAACAAACGTGTTTTGAACGCTGATTTTTTGTTTATTTCGTTGATTAACCTTTATTGGTTGAAAAAAAAAATATTTAATTTAAAATCATATTTCAACAAAGACATGATATTGTTGATAACATATGTGTATTATAGTTCGACGTGGATTTAACTTTTATTTTCCACTATGGTATAGATTTCGTTTCATGGGATTCTTTCTAATTTAATGGAATAAAATTTGAAATTAAAAACTAATTGAATGCCATTAACTATTATTTTGTGTCCTCTTTTGCATGTTGAAAACACGTTAAATTTCAATCTATATTCCAACGAAATTT
>JAGDQP010067127.1:0-11189 GCA_022664845.1 Lepisma saccharinum
TCCCTGGTTCGTGAGGATTTCATCCCCGGTCGCTGATACTGAATATCACCTTAACCAGGGATAAAATCTTGGTATTTCTACACAAACAGCTGGTATGTTGGAACTTACCATCAACCACTAGTCTTAGGATCCTTTCGTAATTTATAACAAATCGAATACTGGACGAGATAGTAACCAAACTAGCGCAGAAGCTTTCTTCAAGTTGATTGACGCTCCAAATCGTTTGTGTGCCTAAATTTGCAATGGTAACTTCGTTACAAGTTTATTTGGTTTGAACCATTGAATGTGATTATTGGCATTGTAGTAACAACCCATGACGTAATGTTCTGCTCATAATCATTCTGTTTCCCTTTCGTCACTTTCGACGAAGTCGTCATCGTTTCATTCGTCGTTTTAATTTTGTTTCGCCTGCAAAGTGAAGTTCGTGAACTATACTAAGAAAAGTATTTTATCAACTGTATTTTGCACCATTCATCAGTGTTGCCCGTACTCATATTTAGAACATCCCGCCATCGGGCCTTAACTATCTATCTGTACTATTATTACCTACATGAAAAAGTACTTTGTTAATATTTGCAGAAAAATTCTGATTAACGTTTCGGATCAACTCTACTTTAAATTTCTTGATCGCTAAATTTAGTTGTGACAAAGATAATGGGCACAGGCGTAAGCCATAATGCTGTTACCGCCCATACAATTAATTTTATCTTATCTTCGGCTCTTCTCTTAAGCCATCAACTGGAAAGGAAAGACAGAAGTCATGAAAAAAAGAAATGCATAACTTTCTCCATGTTTCCTCCATGTTGTGACGTAAACAAATCTTGCCATTATTATGGTTTATAACAGCAACACTTAATTACGTAAATTTATACTGGTTTGGTAAATTAATGTATAACAGCATGGTTAGTCTAACAGCAATGCCGGTACCTATTATGGAGTACATGGCCAGATGATTACATCTGTAGTACTGCTAACACTGCTGAAGATCACTTTTCGAGACAGAACTGAATATCGTGAAAATGGTGCTATTTTCCTCCTTACATAGCTCCATCCAATGAAATCGTAAAATAAAAATATCACCGAATGACTCTGATAAAGGAACATATATTAGAATAAATTTCATAATTGAAAATTTTGGTAACGTTTATTGAAGAATGTAATATGAACACTTTTATTACATAAAGAAGTCATCTTTCATTTAATGTACCTATTAATTAACAATGTAGTACAAATTTGTAATAAACACAAAATTTCTCTGACTTAAACGATCCTCATATATGACGTCTCGTGATTAAATAATTATGCCAGTTACAAAAGTCAAACCTCTTTGGTTGATTCAACTCGATTTCACTTCTACTACAGCTTAAGATATTAACTTAAATAATTACAATTATATAAAACAGTTTGATTTTCAATTCATTAATTTTAAAAATCAGTTTATAAAATAATTAATATTTCTAGTTACAAGATCATCTTGTACTTCAATCAAGGTGGATCAAAATCATTTTTTATAAAAACTTTAATTGATTTTTAAAACTTATATCGATTCTTTTTTTAATTAAATTAATTTAAAAACTCTTGATTTAATTCAGCTTGATTTGACTCAATCCACCCTGATTTTAATATTGTCTTAATTTTGAATAATTCTTAATAATAACAACACAGCACACAAAATTAATGTACACATTTTGTCTTTTCCTTGACCTTTGTCATCATATGTTAATCAATAATATTGATATAAATAGAATTGAAGCATGAATCGAAAAGAAATTTGTTTTCAAAACCATTAATCAATTACGGTAATCTGAGTCTACTCTCACTATTTCAATATGTAAAGACTTGTCATATTCTAATGGCTTTCTCAATAGAGCGGAATTGCTGGATATAGGACACTGGAGTCTATAGAACAATTTACCAACAACAACTATACAGAATTAAATATTCTTATTATTGTGCAAGGTTACTTCCTAAAGCGAAACTGATCCTTACATATTTGGAACAGAATCTGGTCTTGCTGCGAACAATACGGGGTCGTAATTGAAATTTTCGTTTCCAGACCAAATGTTACAAACCAAACCAGGGACACATTTTCAAAAAGCTGAAGCAACTGCTCACATTTTTCACATGAATTATCGGATTTTTAAGAGATTTGTTTATGAACATTTCATATATAAAAAAAATCAGCTTTCGATTGGCCAATACGTTCGCCCGATTTGAACAGCTCCCAAACTATTTCTCTTGGGGCTATTGGAAACAGACTAGTCCAGAAGCTATTGAGGAATTTAAAAATAATATCCCAGAAGAGATAGGAAGGCAAGATATTCTGAAATGTTATACAGAAAACTATTGAAAAACCAAGAATTTGTACAGAACCTAAAATGGTGGTCATGTGAAAGACACCAAACAGTTTATTCAAACAGTTTAATTCGCAGACTGTCATAGTTTAATGATCTGGAACGCTTTGGTTCACAATTCACAATATTACAGGTTCAATTCCCGGCTGGGACATGGGTACTTTTTCAAGTTTTATTGTAACATATTCCAAGAATTGTATATAAAACATTAACATGTTCCATTGTTCCTGTACGACACTTATTAAAAACAGCAAATAAAATGAACGAAAATTTAAATTAAATATCTTGGTTACTTCATAGTTAAAAGCACCGTTGACTACCTCTTAATCCAAAACCCCATCACATCTTCGATATAGCGTAATGTCTTTACAAACATTCGTTTTAGGTGTTGCACTAAGACGGTCAGTGTTTATTAAAATTGTCTTGTTCTTCACATCAGGCTTTGGCTTCACTATTACTTTCTTCCCTCTTTTTCTGAAAAAGCTGAACATCCTCAGCGTAAGAAAATAAGCTAGTTCGAAGATAGTAAGCATACTGCCACCCAGGCAGAGTCCAAAAACACCACCAAATGAAGCTGAAAAGGAAAGCGGAATCACAACTGAACACTGCAAATTCATATCATATTATCAATCGAAGATATTTTAAGATTGACACTTTAAATTTAAGTCTATCAGATAAACAGTTTTTGAGGGAGGATATTTTGAGAAGAAATAGAGGATTATTGCCAGAAAAGGAGAACTTTCGTTTAATATTAATGTTTACAATACATCACTTTAATAATAACGTATGTGACAAACATAGAATATGCGAAAGTCTGATAATGGCATAATCTATTCAAACAGTTGATCTCCATACCACTCTGAGGTTGTCACGTTTGCTAAGATTTCGGATGGGCCCTCAAGCATGTATGAAACTCGTTACATGGGAATTTTCTGAACTTGTATTAAACTATGATGAGACCTTTTACTGACTGAGGCAGCATGCAGTTGCGCTCTTTCGTCCACTGTGACTTAAGCAGTCAGAACACATACTCAACACTAGCCTAATAACTAGGAATATCGTTTTATTTAAACCTCACTTATTTTTAACAATTTGCTACTCGGTTTAGAATTTGAATTCGCTTAAAAATCTTTAAATTTCTTTAAAAATCACTCCACTGTTTGCCCATTCTTGCCTTATCTTCCTCCAAGTTAGCAACATGAGATTGAGATTACAAAACTGATCGAAAAGTTTTGTATCAACGATTTCTACCTGTTTTACTGGCGTATTCTGGATTCACAGCTTGGACTATACCACTGGCCAAAGTACGGAGGTCACACAAAGTATTAATAATGATGATGATGATAGGTATTCGGGCCTCCCTTTCATGTAAATTAATATTACTCGTGCAGATCAAAATATTTGTTCTCAAGCTCAGGCTCCGGTGGTAGCCTAGATAGTCCACAAGATACGCTCCTATACAAATATTCAACATGGCTATACATCAATATAGTTCATATCTTCCATGTTCCTGAACTTCAACCAATTAAAAAAATAAAGGAAATTTTTAATCAAGAAAAGTAAACAGAATGAAATTGAAAAGGAGCAATCGTGCAACCCTCTAGAATGCGTAGTTCATTTAGAAGATGGATATTTTACGCTATTCTACCAATTCGTATTTACATTTGAATACCACAGGAAAAGAATGCACGTTGTCCAATTTTGGCCAAATTGAGACAAAAGTGTCCTTTGTTTGTTCTTTGAATATATTTTTTTAACATTATTATGCGTGAAAAAAATTTGCATAGTCCTCTGTTACAAGTAAATCTTTATTAGATGTCCAAGTATGAGTATGAGTGATTATTGACTTTTAAAAAGGCTCTCCTGTAAAATCGCGAAAATGGACATACTGAACTACTTAGGGAAAAAATTTCAATGCTCCGTGATTATTAGCGTCAGTTTCAATACCAAAAAAAAAAAAAATGAGACCTTGTTTACTTGTAAGGCAAAGAAGAAGCAGAATTGAACACAAATTCTTCCAGATATGCGTGTTTAAAAAAAAACGTTTCTCCTACTAAGTCTTTTTCAACAATTCCGAAGATATGAATCATTTAGTACTTAAACAATGTACACTCAGATTCAAGGAATATGTCCGACAGTTTCTAATTATGCACAATATATCGACCGAACCAATAGTCTCTTTAAAATAAGTATTCTCTTCCATACGTTGTCCTTGCCACGTGTATTAGCTCCGTGTTCAACTTTATGACCTTGAAAACTAGTCCATCGACCATTCTCTATGGATCAGAGTGTACAAAAAACACCTTGTCTCTAGTCTTTTCAGAATTCATTTTATCAAAATATGTTCAGTCTCCTCTTTAGAATAATTGACCCAATATAAGGCAGGAAACATAATATATAAACACCGAACAGGAAATAATGAACACATTACGTACCCATTAGGTTGTCCCATGATGTGATAACATCTCTTCTATATCTGATTACAGATATATCTCTGAAGAACACATGTAACATAGAATGGTGGGTCATGTTAACGCCTTCTCTACAAATGAAGTAAAACCGAAAACAAAGTCAATTATTTTATTTACATTTTTTCTGTATAGATCTTGTTTTGGAATTTATTTTTTGTTTAACTTTTTTCTTTTAAATTAATTCATAGTTACAGTAGAAGTCCGATAGTCCGGCACGTTCGGGAGCGGATCGGTGCCGGATTACCGAAAATGACGGACTATTGGGCGGTACCTCTTACTACTGGTATAGGCTAAGCCGTACAGCGAAAACAATGAACTGAACCAGTGTGTGGTGACAGCCGAGTAAAGTCCGAACGCTTCCGATTGATTCCGAACAATGCTGATTGCGTCTTACAGTAGCAGACGCGTAGTGGACACTTCCGAGTGATTCTGAACCGTGCCAAGCTCTTCCAACTGTCGTTCACAAGCGTTTACAGGGGGAAAAAGTGGGATGGTGCCGGACAATCGGGCGTTCCGGACTGTTGGATGCTGGTCTATCGGACTTCTACTGTATCAGAAAATTGTTGTATAGACTTCAGATAATGAAAAACCATAACAAAGATATGAATTATTATTTAAAACCGTAAATATAAACAATGCAGAGCAATCTTATGGAAAGACTTCCAAGAATCACGAGTTGGATTTTATGTTGGACGAGGTCGATTCTCGAAGTAGGTTTCTCAAACCCGAAAACGGGTAAGTCTACCCCATCATCAAATTCTGTGGGCCCATTTTCAAGATGTTATCATAACAGGGGGCAATGTGATCATGGTCCTATTTCAAGTGTTTGGAAAGACCTGATACAGGATTCCCAGTATTGGAATCCATTTCATGTTCGTTGATTCGTACAAACAAGTTACATTTGGTCACACCAACATATATTTTTACCGTAATTATCGGTAACGTCAAAGACACACAGCATCGCCAAGAGTTTGTGCGCACTCGTAAAATTTCTCCCAATAACTTTGGAATGATGATGTACTTGCTACAAATCTTGAAAAAAAAAATGTTGGTCGACCAACGTCGAACGTGCGGCGGAAAAAGATTTCTATTATCTGCAATGGGGTTCGAAGCCAGAATCTTCATATTTGTTTGTTGTTCGTGACTCTAATCACTACTCCACGGTTCTTCTTCTGAATGAAATGCATTTTACTAGTCATGAAGACGGTTTCTGAGATAAAGCTATGCATATCAGCTTAAATTCGAAATTGGGAAAGCTTATTGATCCTGTGTTAGAGTCATCAAGAAGACGGATTCGTTGATTTTTCATAAGCGAGTCGCCTCAGGAGAATCATAATGATGGCTTTACTGTTCGGGTCAATCTCATTTCTCAAACAAACTGGCTGCTTATACTAAGTTTGGACTAGCCTTGATTTTTCCTTACAGTGAATTTTCCTGTTGGATTTCTGACTGGAGCGCCAGGTTTCCATTAACTTCTTTATTTAACAACTTCTTTTTGTTCATAATTATAAATATTTGCTCCTCTTTCCTTCCTTTGGTATTTTTCAACATTTTACACAATTTTCAAAATTGTACGCACTTCTCGAAAATAAGTTAGATAACTTATAAGTCTTTTCTTTCATTATACACAATACAAAGACCAAAAACGCGATGTGACATCGACCCGAGCTATAAAGTATACACATCATTATGATATTCCTGAGGAGGTTGCTTCTGAAAAATCAACGAAGCGGGCTTCATAGCTCTAAAACAGGATTAATAAGCGTTCCCAGTTTCAAATTTCTGCATTTACTTCAAAAACTGTCTTCGTAACATAAAACGACTAGCAATATAGAAGACAATCAGGATTGGCGCGATAGAGTGCTTAGAGTAATTAACAATAAACAAAACTGAAGATTATAGGTTAGAGACCCAATACAGACAGTTGATTTTTTCTTCGCCACAGACTTGATGTTTAACAAGACAAGTTCGTAGCAAGTTTGGAGTAAAAAGGTTTTTAGCAACTTTGTCCACTGTCAATTAGCAAGTTTGTAGACTTGCAATGTCAAACTGTGTACAAACTTGCAATGCCAAACCTCGTACGAACTTGTTGCAAGTATGGGTGCTATCTGGGAATGAAGTTCCTCGAGATAAAGAAATATGAAAATTATCATCTCTCACTCAATTAATAAGATTTATCAAATTTCATCAAAATCGTTAGAATCGTTTTACGAGAGAGAAAAATGCGTCCACATACACGAGAATTACTATGATAGCTTGTAACTGAAATGAGTGCACATTAATAAAAGAATTACTATAATAGGATATAAGTGAAATGAGAGCACACCAATGTATTTCTGAAAGGTTCCACAAAATATAAAAGAAGAAAAGCTAGGCACAATAAATATAAAATGCAATACAAACTTACGAACAATACTTACAAAATTTTTGCTCTGTCAAATTGACTAAATGAGACATCATTCATATCAATATCCACGGAATATGACTGACTCGTGCATTGTGGGTAACAGTTACATTTAATGCCGCCTTCGTCGTCTTCGTCCTGCTGGTCTTGGAGGCTAGAAAAGTGGCGGAAATCATCTGTAATGAAGAAAAACAATAGCAAATAACGATGGTTCACATCATGATGTTCTTAAAATTATTGTTTCCTTTACTTTTCAAGTACACTTCGATGCTATGCAAAAGACATTTATGAATCTTACGCTATTAAGATTATACTTCATAAATTTCAGGGATGTACAAATACGGTAGACGGATCTACTTCTAGCCACTCCAAATTGAAGCCAGCACAAGCCATGAGTACCTGGCAAGTGTAATTGATTTTAAAAAAACAACAACTGAACATCACGTTCCGTAGAATACCATATTTAAAATAGTCCAATCTTCCTCCTCTCTTCCTTACCTAGATCTTCCTCCATTCTTTGCTGCCACAAGCCCAGGGATAGGCCAACCAATATGACGCAAGTTAATTCCAATCATCCAGGCAAGAGTAATCGAAATCTAGCGTCAAGTTGACCCAGCTTAATTGTACTGGACCAGTCAATCCGTCTACCGTATTTAAATCCATGCTTAAATTTGACTGTCCTAAAGTTAGTTTTCTTTTTATGTCGGTTTGTGTGTGAGAGAGACAGAGTTATTAAATGTATCCTGATGATGTTCAATAACGAAATACATTCCTACTTAAAGTAACCAGTTAAAATTTAGAAAGAAACAATAGTTTGGTAAAACAGAATGTTTTAAAAAGTCGTTTATTTTCCTGTCACGAAAAAAGAAAAAGTAGAATTATTGTTTACTTAATAAGTTTAAAGAAATTATAAATAGAGTTCAAAAATTTTGTAGAAGTTTTTGAATACTTAGGCAAGGAAATATGTGTCATTGAAGAAATTTTGAGAAACGAAGAATTTTCTTAACAGCATAAATGAAGGGTATGGGGGGGGGGGGGGGACAAGGGTAACCAACATTGAACATGAATGGAGAGATTACGTTAGGAAAATTCATTCTGTCTTGCCGACATATGCGGCTTCCCAAAAGCAAATTGCCAATATGCTACCATCTGTTGTTTTTAACTTGAACTCTTTCCACAGTTCAGCACACATGAGTGTTACCATTATATTTCTGTACTCAACTCATTTTTAGGTAGATTTCGAAGAAAAATCTACCTATTGAGATCGGTACGATCTATGTGTATATTATAATCATCACCATATTCAGCCGTTTTCTATCCACTGCTGGATGAAGGCCATCCCCTTTTCTTTCCACATATCTCGGTTTGCTGCTATCCTCATCCATGAGCTCCTGAAAAACGCTTGATTTAATCTACCCATCTTACATTTGGTCGTCTCGGTCGCTTCTTTTCTCTAGGAACCAATGTAGTGCATTTGTCGTCCATCTTCCATCTGCTCGACTAGCTATGTGACCGGCCCATCTCCACTTCATCTTCTTCGCGGTCTTGATTATATCCTCTACCTTTGTTTCTGCGCGAATCCACTCATTCGTCTTCCTGTCCCTCCTGGTTATTCCTAACATGCATCTTTCCATTGTTCTTTGTGTGGCTCTAATCTTTGAGTTGTTTGCACATTCAATGTCCAAGTTTCACAGCCGTACAGCATTACAGGTAAGACACATTGATTATAAATTTTACGCTTGAGACACATTGGTAGTATGCTTTTGAAAATAAAGTGTAGTCTTCCAAACGAACTATACGCCATTTTATATCTTCTATTTATTTCATCTATCAACTCTCCCTTAAACTTTATTTCCTTCTTTGCAGCATGTTGATTGTACGTTACTTTTGTTTTACTTAAATTATTTTTAAGGTCTATTTTTGAACTCTCATTACTCAGTACACCCTTGATTAATCAATGAAGGACATCGATAGGGATCGGTGATGTAATAGCTATGTCATCTCAGGACACTTACTTGTGCGCTTCACTGTAATGGTTGACAAACATGACTCTCCACAATCTGAATAACCATTCTCATGTTTAGGTTATGGCGACTGGCAAGTGAGCCCCGTGGAACCCCTTGTTCTCCCAGGGGCTCGGAACAACGGAAAATAAGATATTCCGGCTAACAGTAGCAGTGTGAGCACAAGATTGGGTTCGCGAACAGGCATCAATCAACTTCGCTTGCCCCGGGCCCCAAATTGCCTTACGCCGCCAGTGCTCAAAACTACGAATAAAGAAAATGTTATAATTCTAAGAGACAGACGCTGTAGTTTACCGTCTTACTTACAATCATGTTTGACGAGGCATGGAACATCTTCTAAGGTACAAACTCTGTCTTTATCTGAAAGAAAAAAGAAGAAGAGATAAGAAAATCAAATTACTCTGTGTGACATTTGAGCTTTACGTACAATACTGGAGTGCTCGATTAGTATTTAGGGATAGAGCCAGAGTAACGTTTAACCTCGTTCGTACATTTTTAGTTTAATCCTAAATTGTCAAAACTTTCAGTTCTAACTCAGATATTTACGCTTATACGTAGTTGGAGTGAGACTCGTTTCTCTTCTTCTTCTTTTTATTTTCAAATTTACGTCTTCATTTTTTACTTACGTACGCACTGGACTGCGCATATAATAAGCATATTCTATAAATAATGTTCAAGTTATCTGCAAGATTTACGACAAAATTTAAAAACGGGTATGCGTGAAATACTGAGTTAGAACTGAAACATTGGTCCATATTGAATTAGGCTGGAAGTGGACGATAGAGATTAATTGCTCACATCGTTCCTGGCTTCAAAAACTCATTAGTTTTAATGGCATCGATCAGTGCAGTATAGTTTTAGATAGAGATCAATGAGTGTAACTGATTCTCGACGGACTCAGGGCTGTTTTTTTTTTTTTTTTTTTTTGCAAGCGTGCGTTGCTAGCGATTTGGGTAAGTAGCCAATTGAAACACGTGTTTTATTACGTGTTCTACGTGTTTCAATTGGCTATTAATTCAAATCGCAAGCAAAGCAACTAACATACGCTTCCAAGAAAAGCAGTCCTTACGCCTCAGTTACTATAATTCATTAGCTTAAACAGCAATTGTGTTCTACTTAACGGTAATCTAGCACTTGATTAGTATCTAAGGCCATATAATGGGGGAAACAGTTAACGTATCTTCATTTTCGGATTAATTCTAACGCAGAGTTTTACGCTTGTTGTTGCTGTGTGTGTCCCGTTTCTTTTTTTATGTCTTAAAGGCTGGTTTTCATGAACGCTTGCGATTAGGAAGAGTAGCCTATTGAAATACGTGTTTATTACGTAATACGTAGAACAAGCAATAAAACACATATTTCAACTGACTACTCACCGAAATCGCAAGCAAAGCAAGGAACGCAAGCTTTCATGAAAATCAGCCATAAATCTTGTGTTATGAAAACATTGCTATGCGTATTTAATAGCATCTCAATGAAACAAATTATGTTTTTTGTGTAACTCAAGATATATAAAAAATATTTTTTTTTTAAAAAAAAAGCATACTTTTCTTAAAAATAAAATAAAACGTCCTACTAAAAAGTAAAAAAATAATTTTGTTTATGCATGACTAAAACTAAAAGTACGAGGCGCGGTCTCATATACTTTATAAATTCTTCAATTGGTGCGCCCTATGCTTTTCTTTTTCGTCATGCATAAACAATATTATTTTTAACTGTTTATTATTAATTGTTTTATTTTGCTTTTCAAGAAAAGTATGTTTTTAAAAAGTTTATTATTATTATTTATTTTAGTTATTTCGGTGTTCGGATACTTTTTCCTTTCCCTATATTGTAAGCTGATGTTTTGTTACTCAAATACTGAAGTGTTATGCAACTAGTCAAACGCAACATCGTTGCTGGCTAGTATTTATTTGAGAATAAAGTTCTTACTAATATA
>JAGDQP010067130.1:0-11189 GCA_022664845.1 Lepisma saccharinum
GTAGTTCAACCTCCTTGTTTGCATACATTGAGATGTAATTATTCTTCAATTATACCAGATAATCAGTTGAAAGCAACAACACCCCGCTATTGATAAATATCGAGGAATTATTTTTCTGGTATGGACGAGCTCTCGAAATTTACTATTAAATGTTTCTGGTCAAGTTTTCTTCTCTTAAAGACCCCGGATAAATTTAGTTCCTCGACTGGTATAGGAGTTCATCGTCTAGTGTACGACTCCTGATGTGAGTTATTGAACCTTAATCAGAAAGCTGAAAATTATCTTCCCTTGAAAACCCCAAACTCTAAGGCTGATTCAGGAGCTTATGCTAGCAGGTGGACTCTAACACGTAAGTCGATAAATCACTGGTACAGAGGCATCTTCTAGAAAGAAAAACACAGCGATCATGGAGACATTTATATATAAATATCAAAAGTTTCTCTAAATCTAAGAAGAAGAAAAGAAGACATTACTCAACAAACGGATGTTTTTCTCTTACAAACTTATGTCGAATTTTGACAATACAGAGAGAAACGCGATAACATAAAAGAAGACGTGCCTGGAAAATGAGAAATAGTCCCCATCAGCATCAATAACCTGTCTCCAACGCTCGGGCGGATTATTGATCATATAATGGTAGAACTCAGTTGAACGTGGACTACAGAAGTAGTCCAGTACGTGTATCACCTCGTCGTGGTTCGGAACCGTCGTCCTAGAAGCTGGATGCCTAGTGAATAGAATAAATAGTAATCCCAAGGTGTAATGTTAGGGGAATATGTATTAGTGTTTCCGAACCAAGTCGGATAATGGCGTCACGGGTGGCTTCGCGTTGTCCTGTAACATAATAACACTTCTGTGATTCAGAAGCACTGGTTCCCGTTTTTCAGTTTTTCACGTGCATATTCCAGTTGCTGTGAATACACGGTTCCATTAATCGTCGGCAAAGGCAGACCGATATGGCTAAACGGCTCAGTATATGTCCGGTACTCAGCGAACTGTGAAACGTGTTCCAGATAACACAAAATTACTCGCGGAGGTACAGAAGAGGCCAACTTTGTGTAACATCGGTCATTGACGATTGATAATCCACTTATTTGGTCTAAGAAATAGGACAGCCATATCAACCTTACTGCGTGCAGACGTTGTTGCCACTGGACAATCTGCATGATAAACTACGGTTCGCAGACAGCTACACGAAGATATACTGTAAGCCAGGAAATTTGTTGTGTGAATCACTTCCTCAACAGAGCAGGATGTTGCATTTATAGTGAGCAAGACCACATGTGAATTGGACGCACAAATATTAGCAGTCCTGGTTTTCAATGGACAGTGATTCTCAACAAAGACAGATATGAAAGTACAAATATTCTGTCTCGGGTAGCATCTCTTGGAGGACGTAAAGCGTTGGATCCTAAGGATGCCCGCTATTAAGCACTAATATGATCACTGCGAGCAGCAATACATGCCTCAAAATGACGCTCAATACTGTTGACAAGAGTGTCAATCCGTGCCGGATTCTATATGTTCCGGTGTGGAATCATGACAGCTCAGTGACACAGAGTCGACGTCTTGGATCGTGGTCTAGACTGTGATTATGATTAAGGGATTCATTTTGGAAGACAGTAATGCTCATCTTCATAGAGAACGTCTTGGTGACCAGTACTTGGAAGTGCATGTCATATCCGAACAAGCGTGGTTAGTCGTGCCTTTCCTCCACAAGCTCCCCGCTAACAACGGACCCAGATATCACTTGAGCTGATTGACACTCTTGTCAACAGTATTGAGCGTCGTTTTGAGGCATGTATTGCTGCTCGCAGTGATCATATTAGTGTTTGGTAGCGGGCATCCTTAGGATCCAACACTTTGTGGGACAGGTTAGTGAAACATTATTTTCTCTGCAAAAGTGTCTGTTGATTCATTGGTTATCATCATCATACGGCGTACATGAAGCACTTACAATAAAATTTGTGCATCAGATTTTTTTTTACCCTGCTGTCTGATGTTCACTTTCTCTTTTAGTTGTGATGAGCTCTGTATTATGATTAGTAAGCAGGAAGAGCAATGATTTATAGTCATTTTATTTATATTAGACTGATACTGTTATGAGTACCTCGACATGCATGGAACCTGAGCGACACCAGGTCGATATTATGAAAGGCAGCTAATAACGAAGACAGATGCTTTATATAATATAAAGATAAGCAAGAAAGTTATGTCGCTTTTTCACCCACAACCTTCGAACATCGATATGTCATCTAAGACGTACCTGGAAGATCAAAAATAGTCCCCATCAGCATCGACGACCTTCTGCCAACGTTCTGCAAAGCCATGGATTCCATCGCGGTAGAACTTTGTGGGCCGTGAAGCGAAGAAGGTATTAAGTGCATTTTGCACCTCTACTAGGGATTTGAACTGGCGTCCTCTAAGGTGATTGTCCAAGGAATGGAACAGGTGAAAATCGGACGGTGCAATGTTCGGGGAGTATGGCGGATGCAATAGTGTTTCCCATCCAAGGCGTAGAATGGTGTCCCGGGTCATCCTAGCCACGTCGGGCTTAGCGTTGTCCTGTAACAGGAGGACCCCTTTGCGATTCAGAAGTGCTGGCTCCAGAGTTTTGAGTTTTTCTTGAACACGGCTCAACTGCTGCCAGTACACAGTTGCATTGATGCTCTGACCGGCTGGTAGCAGTTCCCGATGCACGATGCCGCGAACAGTCCACCAAACACACAGGAAGACCTTCTTCTGGTGCAGTGCTGGTTTCGGCTGTTTTGGAACCGGTTCATGGGATGCTAACCAATGATGACGGCGCCGTAGAGCTTCGTACAGGACCCACTTCTCATGTCAACACCCTGTCCAGAAATGGCTCCTTCCTCAGACGAGACAGCAAAGAAACACAGGTGTCTGCTCGCGTTGCCTTCTGGCCCCGAGTCAACTCATGTGGGACCCATCGACCCAAATTGTAGTGCTTCCCAAGTTGATGGAGATGCTGCTGAATGGTTTCTCCACTCACACTGAATTGTAGTCTCAGTTCCTCACATGTCTGGCCACTGTTCGCCTCAATTGCTGCCTGAAGATCTTCATTTGTACCTGTGTTGGTCTTTCTGCACGTGGTGCGTCTTCGAGTATTTCGTCACCGTCCTTAAACTTGGTAAACCACCGCTGCACTGTCCGCATAGTCACAACACCCTCACCAAAGGCCTGGCATATCTTCCGCCCCGCTGCAGCTGCGTTTGACCCCAGTTTGAACTCGTACAGCATACACGCCCTTATGACGCTCTGTGGAGGTCCCATGTTCACTCTGTCCTTCCGCACGTTCACGGTGTAACTAAACTGCCACAACCAGGTAGTATGTTGGCTATACCCACACCAACAACTGACCTTCGCCTGATCTCCATTCGCATTCAACTCACGGTGTGAGGGCTAAATGAACACAGACCTTCACAAAAAGCGACAAAACTTTCTTGGTTCCCTTTATATAATGATAATTCATCGCTTGCTCAATAGTCTTAATTTCATTTCGTTTTCAATTCTGGGTGTTAATTGACATCTGAGATCTAAGCCAGGCATGTGAAACTTCGGGCAAGGCGGGGGCCGGTTACTGAATAGCTAATGAGACCTCGGCCCGTTTTTGATACTGCACAGACTTTTATCCGAGAATATTTTATAATCCCACCTAAAAGGGCATCGTAGAAACACACGTAAAAGTAATACGAATGAAATTTATTTTGTCAGTTCAAGAATTAGTTTTTACCTTTGTTATTCGCGTATTTCTTATACCTCTTTAGTAGCAGGATTCTTCACTGGTCTCATATCTGATTCGATTGTGCCTTCGAGCTGCCCATTAATATCGGGACCTCGCCGATAGTCAAAGCAAGGACTCTCCAGGGTCTTCTTTTTTAATTTTTGATTGGACTGAATGATGCTATAAATCTGAATCTCTTTCAAGTAAGTTTTGTGGTATTTTGTAATCGTTCCATTGCATGTCATTACATACGGGATTATCCTAGTTCTACATCCATCTTCCGATCCGAGTTTGCCAATAAATGTATTTTCTTTTCTTGTCGGTCTCTACTTTTGCCAGACGGTTTTGGCTAGTAATTCCAACCTCAATCACAGCTCTTTCACCACATTTATTGTCATGGACCATGATATCAGGTTCACCTTTATACTTGCTCTAACGCTTGTATCTGGAACCCTACTAAACGCATTTAAGTAAATAACCTTTAAGATATTGTTAGTCCCACCTCACTAGTAATATTCGCCCCATCACGAAACAGGTTGGCTGAGTGGCATCCGCGAACTGTAGGCTGCACATGCCTGGTCTAAGCAGATCACGATTATGAGGGATGATGTCCTTCGATGAGTACTCTTCAGGGGAAAAAGGATGAATAATGCAGCTTTTGTTGAGGTATCATGTCAGTATGTGATTAACAACGCTGGGGAAGAGCACGGAAAACTGGCCAAGATGGCCAGTACCAGGACTTAAACCTGTGGGCTTCCCCAATGCTGATCCGAAGTTCGCGACCATAGCTGTTACACCACGGGAACACAATAGTTTTAAGAAAAATCATTGAATCTAGATCCAGAACTTTGCCACACTCTAAGCATGTATTACTGTATCTGCATAAGCACTAAATTTACCTGATATAATAATTTATTACTTTTGAGAGTATGGCTCTGGCAAGCACGAAATGTGAATTACAGAGATCTCCATCTACAGAGATAACAGAAGTATGAGCATGAACGATGGACTTTATTTGACCTTGCACTAAAAATAAATAACAAAACTCCTGGTAAAAACAGAAAGTTAAACCTGTAGTGATAAAAATGTCACTGACTTAATATCTGATCTCATGGAAGACAAATGGATTATAATGTGTGTGAGCGTTGGTGTAAAAGCGAGTGGGAAGAATACTTGAGAACTTATATGAAGAAGTAGAAGTTAAGGTTAAGAACTTTGCAGATAGTATCTAAACTAGTTATCTTATCGTATAGGAAAGTGTAGTCTTAAGTGGAGAATTATGAGAGTAAACCGTAGATGATGAGTTGAGTTATGGGCGATGTGTCTTCATAATGAAGTTGGCTGTTGTTGAAACCGAAAGAAATATATAGAGAAAGAGTTACTGAGGAAGTTACGGTTCTACATCATATCACCAAGATATATTTTTTTTATACTGGTACTTCTTCATTCTCTGACTTACTAAAGATAAAAACTCTCGTATAAATCATGTTACACGTTTTCTTATTGGTGTGAACGGAAGTGCTATTTCGATCTAAAAACAGACTTTCTTATTGGAACAAATCACGCGATTGTGTCTCACAAAAGGTGTAAAAATAAGCACTTGCTTAGGGAAAAAGGTAGGTAAAAAAACATGACGTATTAGGTACGTTAAAAGATCTATTTCGTCTTATCATTTAACACCAAATTCGAAGTAAAAGTATAATGCAAGTTTTGTAAAAATTTTACAATACTTGCCCTGTTGTTTTTATGTCAGCTGCGTTCTTTGAGAAATGAATGTGTATAACGACAAAGTAGAAAAACTTAAGATGGCTGCACAATATCTCAGTGCAACACGGCGTAGTTATGACTAGTTTTGTAAGCAAACATGCAACGCTAACAAATACATGGATTGCGAGAGGCATTAGCAAGATTTTGCGTTTGAATCATTCAGATAAAATTAACGAAATCTAAGAGCTATCAGGTTTATATCTCTTGTAGTCTTCTAAAACGGTATGGTCTATTTCGTATCGAATATGGACATGACGTAAGATCAATAAGAAGAACCCAAACATGCCTACGTGCAGCTGTAGACGCAAGAGAGCGAGTATAATTCTAGAGGTTCTTGGTTCGGTGGTATGGAAGGGACGTATCCTCCTGGTTAAGAAGGAGTATTCTCCAACTCTTTCAAGAAGGTTTAGTCCATATTCTGTTAATGGTAACTGTGAACTATACATGTTTGAGCATCGATGAATCTCTTTGAATAATATTTTTCACTCACTTACTGTGAATCTTTGCATCTAACTGCATAGGTCGAAGATCTTCCGTACTCTTTAAATAGTCCCTTATTTCCTCTTTACTGAACGAAATTCCGGGTGTTCTAGAATGTACTGTTCTTTCCTGGGACACTCTCCTCCGTGCCTTTATAAGATAGTGGAAGTTGTAGATATTTCTGAGGTGCAGGAAACATTGTAAACGCAAGTTTTATGTCCCTCCTCAAAGCATTGTAAATGTTCTTCTGTATTGATGAGTAGGGTGAGATATTTTCATACTGCTGATATTTATGGAATGTATAAAGTGCTGCTCTATCTGTCAATGATTCCAAAGTATTTGCTGTTTATGTTAATGTTGTATTATTTGGTCATGGTCTATGCTATTGAATCACTACCTCTGCCTTTGACAAATTTTCTACCTCGAATGGAAATACGTAGTCCAAATTGCTATGCTAAAAAAATGTTTAAAAATGAGATTGGTTATTCTGGATTCTTCATATTTAAATTTTCAAAGAGGAAACCCCGTTATTCACCTTTGAAATTTGAATGAGAGAATTCATTTCGATGAAGAAACCCTGAAAAAGCTTTTCAGTTTCTCTTTATTTTTCTGGGAGGCAGTGGCTACAGGAACGTCAGGACGTGACTTCGATTCAAACACTTTCATTGACCTGCCAATATTGCACCCCCGAGGAGAAACGAGATTTCCTGAGCTCTAGTTTGTTCCTTCAGTGTTCCGGTTACATTCACCGTTTCACATACAGTTTTACATGACAGAACGTCTCGAACAGTGAATAGGGAATGTGTTTTAAATAGTCTTCAAAAATCACTGACCACCAGCAGCCTCTGGTTTACTATAGGCCCTGTTCGATCCCCGTGTATGCCGAAATTTTATTTTTTTCTTTAAGATGACATTCATATATGCTGATATTACTTGTTAATTATTACTTCCTTGCATTTTCATAGATATTTTCAATATTTTAACGCATTTTGCCTGGATTTAGTCACTGTACAGGCCAATTTTCTTCATTTTTTTTTCAAGACATGATTCCTCGTACTTATATTAATGACTAATAAATAGTCATCTAGAACACGTTAACCGCTTTTGAATTACACATCATTAACGGACATATAATACCAAGGGAGCGTCTTCAGGCGAAGTTGGTCACATTAGACTTTTTTTATTGTCAGTTATGGAGAGACCATAAATCACACCCCATCCCTTTCCTTCTTAAGTTTAACAATATCCCGTCCCTTTCCTTTACTCCATAAAAGTGTAGAAAACCAAACAAAAAACAAAAAAGGTCGTTGCAGTTATAACGGTAAACATTTGATTGTCAAGTAGTATAATAAGCATACTGTGTGGGAGGAGAATAGAGGAGAAAATGAGCAATTAAAAACTATAGCATGTACCGGTACTTCTGCCACACTCTCCAAAAGTGCAACAAATTATTCCTATTTTGAAAAGAAAGGATTAGCTTTAGTTTTCGGGATACGTAAATTTCACAAATATCTATATGGTCGCCCATTAACTGTTTCTACATACTCCACACCAGTCACATTATTTTTTGAAGAAGACAAGGCGATTCCGTCCTCAGCACACCCTGGATTGGTAAGGTGGTCCTTATTCCTCTTAGGGTATATAAGATCGTATAGGGGAAGTCAGGTGATTATGAGCATAGTTAATGAAAATGCGATTGTATCTCAAAAATGATTTATTACAAAAATTTCAAAATATGACTAAAAGTAAGACAGGTTCTTGTTTGAAGAACGCTAGAAAGTACAGAGTTGTACATACTCGGGTATCCGAGTAATGAAGAGGAAAGAAGGTAGGTGTGCAGTGCTCATATTGTTATCTTTCTTATTGGGTACTTGTTTGAAAGAAATGTATTGAACGCATTCTTTACTTTTGCCCGCAAATAGTTACTTAGCCGAGTAAATATCACATGAGTTCGAATGTTTGAACTAACGTATTGTAGCATGAAAGAACCTTCAAAATATCTCTGAAAATCCAGGTGGAGTAAATACGAAACTCATTCAATCTTAATAACTACCGCATACTAACTCATCAAGCAAACCATGGAATGAAATTACTTGTTTGTTTTGCATAGCAACATTATCATTGCTCGATTCAACTTTAATACATATGTGAACACCCTTTGCTTGTTTACATTTTCGTAGTAATAAGATCTCATCTGATTTCAAACCCTGCTCAACAATAAAAGTCTCATACAAAATACTGCAGTTTTATCTGTTCCATAGAATTCCAAAACGCTGATTTAAGCATCCTTACTACCGATTAAATACCACGGCAAACCATATTTCATATTTACTTGAGCAAGTTTGGATACCAACATGACTTGGTATCAAAGAAAAGACAACCTCACCACCAGCAGAGCAGATGGAATGTGTCTTAGATAGGATATCTTGCACGAATTGATGCTTGGAATACATATTGTCGAGGTTTTGAACAACACTGAGCGAATCTGTACATACAAGGATGAGGTTGAAACCACGAACAAGACTAAAATCCAAAGCCTCTAAAAGAGCATAAAGCTCAGCAGTAAAAATACTGGCTTTGGGATTAAAACACAATTGGTGTGCTTCCCCATTTATAACAAGCGCACATACAACAGATTCATCTGTTTTGGATCCATCTGTAAAAAGAGATATAAAACTTGGAGACTGACTGTGCGTGCAGCTCACGAAAATGCTACCGGAACTCAATCATAGATGTCTCCGATTTCTTTAGAGTTGGTAAAGAGATATCAATCCGTGCACGATTAATTGTCCATGGAGGACGGAAACTAAAACGGACACGACATACAGTTGGACGATCTGCATTCAAATTCTTTAACAACTCAGAAGCTTGAATGACAAGCGATCGGGTAGAATAATCACAGCGTTCATAAATGGCTCGCTGTACTGGGTGTACTACTAAGTTATGTGCTGGATGTCGGGTTAAAGATGATATCTTAGCAAAGTAGCTAAGCACATGGTACATCCGGTGAATCTCGAACGGTGGTTCGGCGGCATCGACACAAAGACTGGTGACAGAACTTGTGCGATACGCGCCAGTGGAGAGTCGAATCCCAGCATCATGAACACTATCAAGTGTATGTAAAGCAGAAAATCGTGCTAAGGAATACGCGTGACAACCATAATTAAGCTTGGATAAAATAAGTGCACGATAAAGGCGCAACAAGGTTGTACGATCAGTACCCCAAGTGAGATGATTTAAAACATGTAACAAATTAAGAGCTCTGATGCAGGAAATCTTAATTTGGCGAAGGTTACTACGCCAATTTAACTTAGTATAAGAAAAAATAGACCAAGGTATCGCACCTCCTCGACGAACTGGGAGTTGTCTATCCCCAAGAAACACATCCGGATCTACAAAACAATTTCGCTTACAGCAAAAGTGCAGAAAGTTTGCGAAAAACGAAAGCCAGTCTGGTGGGACCAGTCAACAAGATGGTTACGGGTTAGCTGGATCTGGCTAGATGCCAGGTTGATATTCACAGATTTACAGACAATCGCCAAGTCGTCAACATATAAGAGACCTACTATTCACTGCAATATAAAACAATGTTACGCTCAGCACACTCCCTTGAGGTACGCCGTTCTCCTGTAAATAACGCTCTGAAAAACTATCACCAACACGGACACGAAAGTAACGATTATTTAAGAAATTTGAACAACATATAGGACTTAAGTCAACTTTGCACATGCGCTACTGGTGGCCTAAAATGGATTTACAAGTCTCATAATATGTTCAACAGTGTGACATATGTCAGCAAAATAATAGGAATGCACCCCACATACATTATGCACGGTGATTCCGCCAGACTCTCCCTGTGGGGGGTGTCACTCCCAAAAAATCTCGACAACACTCCCAATTTAAAACTTTTTGCGGTTAAAAATCGATAGAAATCATACAAAACTCCACTTACACCCTCCCAGTTTTAACTTTACACCCCCCAAACTGGAGATCCTGGTGGAAACCCTGATTATGCGTCATAGAAGAAAACTCACATTCCACTCGAGAGAATGCGCATCACTAGAGTCCCGCTAATCCGAACTAATTTTTTTTTTTTTTTTTTTTTTTTTTTTTTTTTTCGAAATACCCAGACTTTCATTGTAACTTGTACTTTTTTTAGTAAGCGTGTCCTTGAGCTTTTTATAATGAACAGTACCGTACTTTAATTACAGTATGTAATTAAAATTATACCCTGTACTTCGGTACTTTGAGTTTATTTTCTTTTACGTTGCATATAAAATACATGTTTTTATATGACAAAACTATTTTCTTTTTCCCCTCTTAAATTAAAGTTAAAAATAATTGGGCATATTTTCCCTGGGCTCTGTTTGGTTTATCCGTATTTTCAGATTTGCGGGGTTCGGATTAGCGGGACCCTACTGTATATATATATTTTTTATTTCGTATTTAAAAAGTTCTTATTAACTATTGACAGTTATACTAAGTGGATGCAGGTAGTGAAAGTTCAGAGTACCGCCGTTCCATCTACACCACCACTCCATCCACAGAGTAATGGTGGGTCTAAGAGAGAAGTGCAGGATGTAAAACAACTTCTGGAGAAGAAAATTAATGGAGCCTCAAATACAGCTTGTGAGGAAGTAGTAAAAGTTGTTCAAAGCGTTTTGAGATTTGATCAAACACCATTGTTGCACCACAAATCACCAGCCGAATTAGTTTATGCATATAAAACCAAGATTTAACCAGCGATTTAGGGATCTATTACATCACAATGATAGTTTCGTCATGGGTGAGACCATACTTCCCCCAGTGGGGACATAGATTTGTATAAAGAATGTACCGTATAAATCACCTAATTATATTAAGGCAAAGGTTCATCGACATGTTGGTACGAGAATGGTAGAAGTAAGGCTGAATAATCAAACATGAAGGATTTATATGGATCAACGGAGAATGATGACTGAACCCAAAACAAATGAGACTAACATACAAATTCCACAAGAAGAAGATCGGTAGAAAGTTATAAACACGTCAGGATGAACTCTACGTCGAGAGAACGAAAGAAGTCTTACACAGATCACCCAGACTGAGAACAGCGCCAAGGTATTTTTGATTGCGAGGGTTATTAAAAACGACTTGATGAACAATGTAGAGGAGTGAACTCATATATATATATATATATATATATAAATTATATACCCAA
>JAGDQP010067131.1:0-10321 GCA_022664845.1 Lepisma saccharinum
AAGACAAGAATGGGATTTCTGCCTAAGTATCTCGTGGTTCTCTCAATGATGCTGAAGGACTCAACAACTTTCTTCCTCCAAATGGAGGAATATCCTGGCAGGCCATGTTTTGGTGCATATTTGTACTGTCATGTTGGTTGTCTAACTATTAGATGTAGAGTGAAACAATTCTGCTGAATGAAAGAGCAAGTATTTCTTATAACTCCAACCTCCACTTATTACTGTAAGTGGCTGTACATATAAAACCTTATGGAAGGATAACAATATCTGACTTCCCTTCTCACAGTTTATTCAAGCATAGAATTTGCTGTACCTATTTCAGATGGATATACAAAATAAAACAAACCTAATTTGAACTTAAAACAATGTACTTCAGACCATCTTTGATGCTCAGACTCTAAACCTTTCTACAAATTCGCTAAGAAACGTGCTTCTCTCTCACAGCTATACATATTGATGTCCAGCCATTTTAATCCTCACAGACGTAGTGTTAAGGCTCACACCGAGAAGCCGTAGCTCAGAAGTAGCATTCGGGAGGTCGTGGTTTCAATCTCAACGGCCGACCATCCTGAATGAATGTTTCCAGGGTTTCCCCCTAAATCACACCAGGCAAATGTCGGGACAGTACCTTCAACTTAGGTCCTGGTCGAAACCTTCCCGCATCCTTTCTTCTCCCCTTTCCAAGCTTGAGCCTTAGATGCCTAAAGACCATAAATAAAATTCAAATGTTAAGACTTATTATGAGTAATAGAAGAATGTCTTCTTACCTCCATAGCCCTTAAAATTCGAATGTCAATGAAGTATCGAATACTTTTTATGTTTTGTGCATTTTCATTGCCTCCATTCTGAAATGTGTTGAATTGCATCAAAATCTCTTCTGTCCGATTTAGAGAAGCTCTTGGGTCTTTCTGCAATGACAAAGAACAACACAAAGAAATTTAATTAGTAATTAATAAAGTAAATGAATATTCGTAAATAAAGCGAAATGTAAGCATAGTGAGTGAAGGCAAGTGCTCTCAAAAGCAATTACAACAAACTTGCCTCTTTCAGTTTCTACGTAACGTGATCTTCGATCTATAATATATTGAATTAATTCGATTATTTGGATTACGCGAGTATTCGAAATATCCGGGAGAAAAAAATCGAAGAACATTTCCCGCCCCTGTCTTGACATTCGTAAATTTCGGTACCGATTTTGAGAGATTTCCGAGACTTCAGGAAGTCTCGAGCAAGAACGTATTTAGAGGGTTGGTCCGGGAGATCCGAGCTCACCCAAAAATTCAAGTTTTAGGCAGAATTAGTATAATTTTGGGGCGTAATTATACTTATTTAATATACACTTCGTGCCCAGACACACCTTGAAGCTCCCGGATATCCGTGGACCCCTCCTAAAACCAGTTTCTGAATATCTACCTGGTCTCGAGCACCGTCAGGAATCCCTGATACCTTCGGAAACCTCGAGAATCGAATTTCAGAATGGTCGGAAATTTCAGCCAATTTGCTGTTCCTACACGTGCAGGTTGTGAGATCAGCTTTCAATGGTCGATTTTATAGAGACCTCCTGTGATTTTACGAAGCTTTAAAATTAATTAGTCAGACACAGCGTTTGTCAGAATTTCAGTTGTGCTTGTGCTTTGATTCCGATTTTATAGTGGTGGTATTTTCAGCCCAGAAGTGCGAAAACAACGAACAAATAACAGTTCATTTAAATTCATCTTCAGTATGGTGGCTTAAGGGTTTACAGTTCGCAATTAAAACGAAGATATCTTAAAACAAAGTGTTCTCGAATTGATAAGAATGTATTGTACGAATGGATGTTAGAAAGAAGAATATGATTATTACTTTAGTACAGTATAATCTTGCTTATCCGACATCCGGCTTAGCCGGTAGAACGTCCGATAAGTGAAAATGTCGAATAATAGGGATGTGTTAAGAAAAAACCTATTAAACGTCCAACTATGTTATTACAAACCTAATAATCATGACAACAAAACAGGAAAAATTAGCAGAAAATTGAACAATTTCTTCATCAGTTATTTCATACTGATCATCATCCTTCGTGCACTGAATGACAGACACATGTCCTCCTTTTTATACTGAATGACAGACGTATGAGCCATAGTGTATACTGCACGCGGTAGAGTCTGGAGCGACAAAAATAGACTACATTCACAACTTGCAGTTCTTGTTGTCGATTGTTGCTTTTTTCTTGCGATGGTATGTCGGACAATACGGAATGTCGGATAAGTGAAGGTTGGATAAATGAGACTCTACTGTATTTATTTATTTGTGTCTTGAATTACACACTAGCAAGGTTAGGGCCAAGAGGCCCTCTCTTTAACTATAGTATTAAAAGTATCAGCGATTAATACTACCACAAAAAAAAGCGTTCTGCCAGTTTAACCTTAAGTTGTATAATGCTTCCAGCTATAAAGTAACAACGCAATGAACGTGCAAGTCTAGATTTATGTAAAGTCCATGGTGATAATCTAAAGTACTGCTTCCAGGTGATAGTCTCTCGTGAAAGTACAGATATGAATTTGAATTTTGTTAAAGATTCTTTAGGCAACTTTAGCCGAGGCCGAATAGATGAGGATATGATGAATTGTAGGAAAGAAAGTGAAAGGAAACAAGAGAACTCCGCGAAAACCCACGCTCACGGCGTTTGTTCACCACAAATCCCACATTACATGAGCGGAGATCGAACTGACGACCTCTAGCACAAGAGGTAAGCGCTATACCATTTAGCCACCGGACCCTACAGATTAGATGACATTAGAAATATTTACTATTGTTCTAGATTACTGACTCGGTGATACAAAATTCTTTAAACAAGGCGTTTCTCCTTACTCCAAATGGGAGAAAGACAAACTGTTATATCGTCTTTGTAATTAAAACAATTAATTCCCATTTTTGCCCTTGTACTGTAAACTGAGGACTTCCCAACGTTTTAATAACAGCGGCCCGCATTTTTGCCAATCCCAACCGGTAAGAATAGGAAGAAAGCTCTGAGGAGAAATTTTGAGTTCAAACAGTTTTTGGCAAACTACCGCCGTAAACAAGTTGAAGTAGGATGTTAACAGAACTTTCACGTACGCTCACATCTAACCGGGGGCTACGCCTCCTGCGGCTAACGCCACCCAGCTCCCTTCGCACGCACCCTCCTCCCCTTGCACACCTCGCTCTGGTGGGTTAATAATTTTATATATATCCCAGTAAAACTTTATTTTTATATGGGCCAGTTTAGTAACTTTGGACTTCGGCCCGTCATGATTTGCCTTTAGCTGTTAAGTGTTAAAATCCACACCCATGCCCCTTCCGGGGCTCGAACCCGGGAAAGTTGAGTCGATAGCCTACCGCCGCAGACCGCTCGACCACCCGGCCGGCATATACATCCTAGCTTTTAGTAGCTAAACTCAACGTTACCATGGTAACTTTTTTCGTTCACTAATTTTAGATAATCTCCGTAAAATGCAAGAAAGCAATTATTAATAATAAATTTAGAAAATATATCTTTTAAGAAAAAGAAGAAAAAACAACTTTTTTAAAACTGCACTTTTAAAAACAATCTTTAAAATGCAAGAAAGCAATTATTAACAATAAATTAAAACTTTTAAAAATATATTTTTAATAATAAAAAAAAAATATTGCCCAAGCCGGGATCGAACCTGTTTTTTTTATATATATTTCGAAAAACCAACGTCCTACCAATACGCCACGCCAGGCAGCTGACAATCAGTGCTCTCGGCGCTATATTTACAGTCCGAACCGTTTACAATTTCTCATAAAAAGAACTTAATATTCTTGCCGGTTGGGATTGGCGAATAAGTCAGTGGTTAGCTATGCGCTTGTAGTCATAACTTCTCATATTTATTAAAATATTGTCAGTTATTGTCATACTTACAAGCTTACACAAATATATCCCGCGTAAGTTTTGTCTCAACTAATCTTTTCTACAAAATAAACCATCAAAGTATTAAACATGGTTGAACTCTGTATGTTCAGAAAAGTTTGATAAAATATGTACAACATAATAACTTGGCACTTTTCATGTTTTGCATTTTATTTGTAGATTAGTTCTTATTTCAAGATTTCATCCCAAAGTTTCCTTTGTCTTTTTCTCTGTAAACATTATACAATAAACCCAAATCCAATCGGCATTGGGAAGGCACGCAGGTTTGAGCCCCGCCACCAGCTTTCCTGATTGATGTTTCTGAGGGTTTTCCCTCAGTGTTACCAAGCAAAAGCTGGGATGGTAGTTGAACGAAGAGCCTGGTGCTTAGGAAGACCTTTTCCCATGTTTTCCCAGAAGAATGTTCGTCGAGGCACGTCAACTCTCATACAAATGACGGACATAGGCCATAGCTTACTCCTCAGCCCATAAATAAAAAATAAATACAGACAAAACTTACCTTACATCTAACAAATTTTCGATAATTCGCTTTGACATCGATTGTGCTCCCTCCAAACCTGCCCCATTCCATTGCGCAGGTTGTAATTCTTGGATCTCTTCGGAAGAATGATTTGGTCCTAGGCATTGTGAGCTTCAGAGCGAATCTAGAATCTGTGCTGTTGTCAATGTCCAAAAGAATGTCAAAAAGCGGTGCACTGAAAAATAAATGAGTGCTGTTATATTGTTAATTGTTTACATCTATACATGTCCTAGAGTATTGGTTACCAGCCTTTTGTCAATTGTGTACCCCTTGGAAGCCCGAGCTAATCCCTTGTAGTGGCTTGGCTGCAACACATTCTTTAAGGAGGAATTTCCTACCTTGTATTTATAAGAATTATTATGTATCACATAATAAAGCCTAATATTCTACACTAAATGACCAAAATTGATGGAATACCTAGTGTTTGTTACAAAATATGCTATCATTCCCACGCAGGACGTACACTGAATCATCACATTAGCTTCTTGAAGCAAACCATCGAGCACTATACGTAACGATACTGGAGTGACTGCTTATTGTCGAAAGATAGACGCCAGAGCAAATATTTAAAGTCGTTTGTCCACTTCCAGTCTAATCCAACATTGACCAAATTTTCAGCTCTAACTCGGTTTTATACACTTCTTATCACTGTGTGGACCGTTTTTTTTTTATTTATTTAAGTCCAAATTCTTTAGTTATTCATATAATAGTATACCGTACTCTACACATAATAGAAAATACTACAAATAATATTTACGTTTTTTGCAAGAATTAAGACATAAATTAAGAAAAGCGGCCACACAGCAATATCAAGCGTAAAAATCGAGTTTGAATCGAAATTTTGGTCCATATTGGTTTAGACTGGAAGTGGACAAACAAATTTAAGTGTCTTCTCCGCTCCCTGGCTTCATACATTCATGAAATTTTCAATGGCTGCAGTCAGTCCAGTATCGCTTTCAGATAGAGGTCATTGGAAGCAAATGAACAGGCGATACAGTAGGTTAGTAACGCTGTTCGATCTTCTATGCAGCAAAGTTGCAAAATCTGATAAGAAGAGAATTTCGCCGCTCATTCGGAGGTGGTGTAGATACTACACTTTCCTCGGTTCAAGGTGTCAAAAGAATGTGGTAAATACGCTATACACGAACATTAGTTACAAGAAGCACATAGTACGAAGCCAAGGTATGTATATACAGGTAAACAATTCACTCCTTATTGGCTGAATGGTATATAACGCAACTGAAAGATACTCTCGATTAATACAAAGACTATCCGTATAGAGAAATCAGTCTGTATACTAGCATTGGAAATCGTCAGCTAGCTAATGACAACAACAACCAATCAGGCCAAGTCATGCTATCACAATGCCTCTCGCGACAAAGGAATTAGCAGCCACGTATACGCATGTGGGTGGAAGAAAAATATACAGGAGACCTGTTGTTGCTTGAAACAAAACAGGCAACGATTAATTGACTCCTTGTGCTTTTAAATGTCGACGCGAAGTTCGGAATATCGATTTTGTTTGGTATTGCGTTCCCCCTGAAACTAGAAGTGCTATTGTCGCTCAGATTTCCCTGTCAGGTGTTCTCTGAGTCGTACATGTATCTTTAGATTAATAAGTTTTCCAAAAGATCTTACAACTTACGTCATCAAGTAATGGAACATGGGAATTCAAAAGTGTTCACTGTTGTTCGGAATGGACCCCTCTGGAACGAAGCAAACTAGTAAGTGAATATAGCGTTGACGTATGTCTCACACGGATATTTAAGTAAAATTGAATAAGCCCTATACTGTGACAGTCTGGTATATCAATTCCAAAACACACTCAGATACAATTAAGGGTATTCAGAAAGACTTCTTGAGATTATTAAGTCGTAAATATAAGTTAGCATACTATCAACCATCGAGCTCTACGTAACGATACTAGAGTGACTGTTTAGTGTCGAAGATAGACGCCAGAGCAAATATTAAACTCGTTTGTCCACTTCCAGTGAAACCCAATGTGGACCGAATTTTCAGTTCTAACTCAGTTTTATACGCTTCTTATCGCTGTGCAGTCCGTTTTTCGATTTAAGTTTTTATTCCTGAGTTATCATACAATAGCTATACCGTACTCTGCATATAAGAGAAAATATTGCAAATAATATTTACGTTTTTTGGAAGATTTAAAACATAAATAATAAAACGGGCCGCACAATGATATCAAGCGTAAAAAAAACTGAGTTAGAACCGTGAAAGTGGACAAACGAGTGTCCTCTCCGCTCCCTGGCTTCATATATTCATGAAATTTTCAATTGCAGCAGTCAGTCCAGTATCGCTTTTAGATAGAGGTCATTGATAATGAATTATAATTACAGTTATTAGGATAAAAAGATAAAATTAATTTTATGGGCGGTAACAGCACTATGGCTTACGCCCGTCTCGAATTACAGTTATTATCATTAGTAGTAATAATAATAACAGAAGAAGAAGATACCTGTTGTATTTAAATAAATTGACGAGTAAACGTGTGATGTTGAAATATTCATCTTTCCATGTTGCTGTGTCATAAAATTCGCCTACACGGTTCACAATCTCGAGCACTGGAAATACAATGGAAACATCTTTTTAAAATGAACGCATATATAACACACTTTAATACCTCAAAGTTCAACACTAATATTTCAAAAACTGTTAGAAATATTTTATAACAAACTTTTATAGAACTAATTGTAGGTTACATCCATCGAGCTTTACATAAACTATACTGGAGTAACTACTTAGTGTTGAAAGATAGACGCCAGAGCAAATATTTAAGCTCGTTTGTCCACTTCCAGTATAATCCGATGTGGACCAAATTTTCAGTTCTAACTCAGTTTTATACGCTTGATATCGCTGTGTGGCCCGTTTTTTAAATTTAAGTCTTAATTCGTGAGTTATTCATGTAAGAGTATATCGTACTCTGCATACAATAGAAAATACTGCAAAAAATATTTTCATTTTTTGCAAGAATTAAGACAAATTAAAAATCGGGCCACACAGCTATATCAAGCGTAAAAAACTGAGTTAAAATCGAAAATTTGGTCCATATTGGTTTAGACTGGAAGTGGACAAACGAGATTAAGTTTACTCTCCGCTCTCTAGCTTCACATATTCATAAAATTTTCAATGGCTGCAGTCAGTCCAGTATCGTATTAATGGAGGTCGATGGTTACATCAGACATGACGCAATTGACTTATCAATGGATGTTACAATTAGAGGATAGGTCAAAATAAAAACAACTGAATCCAAACGTAACGTCAGGCTACCATCTTGGTATGCGCAACCAGAATTCACGAAAGAGCTATTCATATGTAATTTAAATATTGATATGCTTATTTGGTTAAACATAAATATACTATTAATTAAGCAACATAAAATAGAATAAAACCGCGGTTTTAGAAACTGCTCACTTTTATTTCAAGTCTTTCCAACTCTTTCAAATTCTGCTTGTGTATGCCAGTAGCGTAGATAGGAATTTCTCAAGGGAGGGGATATTTAGAAAATCACGTCCTTGGATGTTATGCAACCCAACAAGACAACATTAAAATTATCTTTCGTAGTTTCTTTTTGTAATTTAGACCAGTACAATAATGTGGGAAAATATACAAGAATAGATTATATCATTGTAGTTTGCCTAGTTCAGGTATAATTTTAATATAAATTTAGCAATTCAGTGGAAGTCCGATAGTCCGGCACGTTCGGGACCGGCCCGGTGCCGGATTACCGAAAATGCCGGACTATCGGGCGGTACCTCTTACTACTGGTATAGGCTAAGCCGTACATCCAAAACAATGAACTGAACCTGTGTGAGGTGACAGCCGAGTAAAGTCGGAACGCTTCCGATTGATTCTCAACAATGCTAATTGCGTCTAACAGTAGCAGACGCGTAGTGGACACTTCCGAATGGTTCCGAAGCTTTCAATTGTCGTTCACAAACGTTTACAGGAGAGAAAAAATATGGGATGAAGCCGGACTGTTGGATGCCAGGCTATCGGACTTCTACTGTATTTCAAATTTCACATTGGATTTTATCAAGAACGAAGAGTTTCTCGGCCAGTATTTACTTTTGCGCTAGCTTTGATGACAAATTTATCTTCTAAAATTGCCAGTTCGTTCAGCCACAATAAAAGTTTCATTTTTTTCAAAGATATTCGCTTCAGAGCATAAAATATCATCTCTGGCGTAAATGTGGGTGCAGGTTGTAGAAAATCTGAAGCACTTTTAAAAGGTTTGGAAATTTTATATGCTTCCATTGTATCAGCGTATCCCATAAGTAATGCAGTATGTGAGATGAACAATGCAATGACGCCATCTGACGAGTAAATAGTGAAGTAGACGGCACGTGCCATGCCCGATTTATATAGGGCACTTGTTTGTGTAGCAATGTGTAGAAGGAGAACGGTCTAATCCTCGTTTTGAAAATGTGACTTGTATTTCATCATGGCAGTCGGAGGACCGCATACAACATGTCATACTATATGAATTTAACCAGGGACATCCAGCCAGCGCAGCGGCACGAAACATCAATGCCGTATATGATCAGGGTGCTGTGGATGTGCGAAAGCGCCAGAGGTGGTTTCAGAGGTTTCGGTCTGGGAACACCAGCCACACTGTTAAGCCACGAGAGGGGAAACTTGTGCAGCTGGACAACGATGCCCTGCGAGCAGCGGTGGAGGCAAATCCAATCCTAACTATTTAAGAACTGACCAGCGAACTCAGTCACCCATTCGACCGTTCATCGTCATCTGCAGGACCTTGGGTACCTGTCGAAACTCGGAAAATGGGTACCCCATGCGTTAACGCCTCCACAGAAGCAGCAGCGAGTTGACCTCTGCAGTTCTCTGCTCACCCGTCACAGGCGTGCGCCATTACTGGACAGAATTGTAAACAGAGGATGAAAGTGGGTCGTCTACAATAACATTACACGCAAACGGCACTGGATATCTAAATGGGGTGCGCTGGAACTGTAACAAAAGAGGATCCCCAATCCTGCAAAGTGATGTTGAGTGTTTGGTAAGATATCCGTGGGATAGTCCATTTTGAGCTCTTGCCACGTAATCAGACCATCAATGCAGATGTCTACTGTCATCAGCTTGAACGCCTACGGACTGCATTGTTGGAGAAATGTCCTGCTCTGGTTAATCGCAAGGGTGTGCTCATCCACGGACTGATAACGCGCGCCCACACACGGCAAGAAGGACCTGTGCTAAGATCGAGGATTGTGGCTGGGAGAAACTTCCACACCCGGCGTTTTCACCAGGTCTTGCACCAACAAACAGACTAATGTCGTTTTTGAGGCCTGCAAAACCAGCTTTCTGGGAAAACACTGCAAAATGAGGGTGACGTGCCTCCAAAGCCGGTGACTTCTTTCAGCGGGGGATTCAACAACTGGTTGACAGGTTGCAGTGTTTTGGAGTCGGATGGAGACTATTTTCCTGACTAACGGTAATGTTCCAGGTATATTATTTTTTTTATGGTGAAAAATACTAAATTACTTATGGGATAAGCTGATAGTTTAAATAGAACATTCTATTTTTATTAGTTTCGCTTTAGAAAGTTTTAATTAATGTCGAATTTTATGTATAAAGGAAAATTTAAGCTCTTCTAACTTTGAGACTCTATATACCCGTGTTCACTGTCTTCATTAAAAAATTGATAATGTATTTATTTAATGAACTTAATGTATTTATTTAATGAACTTAATGTATTTATTTATTTGTCATGTGCTACGAACAGCAATACACCAATATAGCACTAAGTCACAAAACAAATACAAGATATTAAGCTACATAATAATTGTCCAAAATACGTTTCAGCAGAATAATAATAATAATAATAATAATAATAATAATAATAATAATAATAA
>JAGDQP010067132.1:0-11189 GCA_022664845.1 Lepisma saccharinum
AAATCTTTAATACTTTCCAAAAAAATATCAAAGGAACCTTGCTGGCTACGGTATATTGCGGCAATAACTAGGTTAAAGTTTTCCAAGGTTGTTGCAGAACATTCAAAACTGAATTCTTTGTTACTTATCTCTATCTTCTTAGTATATGGTATAAGATTTTCTTTAACTAGAATTAATGATCCCCCTCTGATGTGTTGTTCCCTGCAGAAATAACTAACAGTCTGAAAGTTTTTAGTTTAATTTGTTTAATGTTTTCGCTTGTCAACCAATGTTCTGTTAAGCATACCACAAAAGGATCTATTGAATGCACGAGTGTTTCTAAGTCACAGATTTTGGACAGTAATCCTTGTATGTTTTGATGTAGAATAATGAGTGAGCAGCTTACCTGGGAATCTTCTTTGGCTTTTCGTTCCGATCTATTTTCAGTCACTCTTCCACTCCCCCCTTCTCACTTTCCACCCCCACACACTTTCACTGACACTTGCCCAGTTGGTCCTCCCGTTGCTGCTAGCCTCCGAGGGTCGCGGTCACTGACCTTCCTGTTTATGAGTTCTTCGTTTGTTCCCCCTCCCACAGCTGAGCTCTCAGAAGAGGTTGGAACCACCTCCTTTGACAATAGGGAAGCTTGGTTTATAAGTTTCAGGCTATTTTCATAATCAACACACTGTTGCAAGGTGTACTTCACGCCATTCACCATGAGCTTATCGTAACGTAACTGTGCGATATGACCTTCATTTCTCGCTTGTATTAGGTGCTTTTTCAGTTCTTCCCTTATTGGTCTAATACCTTCTGAATATTGCTCAGTTACACTTATGCCCCCCTGTTTGAATTTGCCCGCGCTGCGTATAATTTCCTGTTTCTTCTTGAATGCCGTAAGTTTCAATACTATTGGGCGTTTGACGAGTTTATTCCCTAACCTATGAGCTCGTTATACCATATCACTTGTCACTTCCACTTCTGTATATTTTGTTATAATATCTAAAACTTTCCGCCCTGTTTCCTCCCATCTTTCTAGTTTATTTACGTCTTCCGTGACACCCAATTCATTGTCTTGTAAGAAATGACTTGAGGAGTGTATTGTTCAGTAGCTTGATTGGACGGTGCATTATCTTCAATCTGATGATTGGATGACACACGCAAGCAAATCCTTGCTTGCCATTATAATGTGCACTACGCTGATATAAAAAATTGCATGAACTTTCATTCTAGAATAAAAGAAGTAGTACATATACGCACGATGCAACCACTGAGGAAAGGAAGTAATTTACTGGTATCATACGTCTGTGAGACCACATCAACTATTTCAAACGCAATAATAGATAGAGCAGTTGGAAGTTACATCAACCCTGTCGTCTCCGTGTGACAATAACAAGTCTGAAAGGTATAATGTTATGGCGAAGAGAGAGTAAAACTTATCATTTACACTCATAAGTTTCTCACTGCCCCCATGGTAGTTGATGGTTAATGGGGAATGGAAAGGCAAAATATCTCTCGATCGTAATCATGCCTTGAGACAGTCTCATCAATTTGTTATAATCTGATAGGACAAAACGACCCCCCTTTTACTTCTTATTTTATCTTTTTTCTGATTTTCTTGTTCCTCTCTTTTATTTTCTCTTCGTCTCTCCGTCTGATTCGACAACCCTTGTCCTGTTTTATTTAAGTCACCTAGAAACAATTGCAATCTAAGAATATTTGTATGGTCGAACTTAGTGAAAGGATTATCTTCGCTTCAATTTATATGCATCAATTCTAGTATTCTTATGCGAATTATCTAAGGGAATAAAACGATGTCAGTGGGTTTTCAATATTTCCACTCGTTCAAATCTTATGACAGGTTAAAATCAAGATGCATCATTTTTCGAATACCTTGGATGAGAGCACTGCCCTTCACTCCAAATTCTAATTTAGGTCTCAAAAAATATTAAGTAAAATGCTTACGAATCTGTATAACTTAAGATTCTCTTAAGGATATTTACAAAAACAAACAAGAATCTGTTCGCACATTCAGATAGGACTTTTCGTTAAAATGTTGAGGAGTTCTTCACAGTTGCGTTTACTGTAAATTTATCTAGCTATGTAAAATAACTTTTCTCTACGCCTTCCTAAACTGCACTCTGAAATATAGTTTTGGGAGATAGAGCCAAGATAGTAGCATGACACTGAAGATATAGAAAAGCGCATTTACGAGAAAGCAAGTCGTGTGGGCAACAGGAAGCCTTTGTTACTCTGGGAATTCGCATAAATGATTGCTTCGAAATGCAAAACCTGTAAGAAGATCGATGGGGCAGTTGCTAAGGGTAAGACAAAGTCTCCCTGAATAACAAGCAAACTCTTCTTTTTGTACTTATTTCTTTCGGTCACTTGGTCGGACATTTCATCTTCTTATGGTTTAATTTCAACAACAACAACCCAAGGAACAAAATATAAATCTTCTAAAATTGTATAGGTTGTGATTATGGATTTCGAAGATTAAAAGAAGTTTTTAATATTATTTGTTCATTAAATATCGTTTTGTAACCATTTAGCAAGGCAAGCAAGTTCTTTTATACCTTAATTTTGTATTTCTCGGAGAATTCAATCAATAGATGGCAGTAAAGTAATAACTCTAATAGAATCACTACATACCGAGTACTAATTGTTTTTATGGGAAGATATATTGACCAATAAGAAGCGCGCATTTGGATATGCTACCCTCCATCATAGCGATCTTTGCACGAAAATACAGCTGTGTGTAAGCGAGGGAAGCAGACTGAATACGAAGTGCAGTGAGTTTGCGAGGTAAGTTGATGTATTTATTCTGTAGTGTTTAAGTGATAACAAAAGCAGTTAATATTTCAATTTTATTCAATAACTATTATGAAAGACCGTTGCATTTCTCGTGACGGTGACAGGTCTGACCTGAGGGCAATATGAGTGACTATACAGTGCCCGAAAATAGAAAACAAAATGTTGTTATATATATATGTGTGTTCATGTTGATCAAAATGTTTACGTTACGTTTCTATACATTTTCCCCTCGCTTTCTAGTTAATATGTAGTATGTTTCCACGCTTCGATATTCGACCGATTTCGCAGGACTGTGTTGAAAATCGAGTGACCCCATATCGTGTAGCTATAGTAAACAGTGTTTGAAGCGTAAGATGCAGTGTCCTCCAACAAGTCTTAGATATAGTTAAGTAGACGCACTTAATGTGTTCCTTAGATGATGTAAGTTGATTTTGTATATATTGTATGAAGCAAATATTACAAAAGGTTACACTTCTGTAAGGTGGTATTACTTGTACAAACATTACATTTCTATTGCTGTAGTAATGCCTCGCGAGCAAATGTGGGTTAGTTAAAGTTAGATTAGGTTCTTGTTATCATTTTCGTGATGCATCTACATAATATTTTTCGTCCCTGTGTTTTCTTCAAACAGTGTCAAACTTCAAAACCACGCCCTTGTAAAAACTAGGCACGAATTTCACTTTTTTTCTTTTTCGTAAAATATACACGCCTTACGGTTACAAAAAATAATGTTGAGGTTATTATTATGTATTTACATTACTTCACCTACCGTTGTGTAACTCATTTCTCTTAACGGTATTAAATAGTTAGTACTTTAATGCACGAAGTACTTAGAAGATGAAACTCTTAGTGAGCAAGTATATAGTAATGCCGAGATAGCAGTAGGGACCGACAGCGGGTTAGTAGCCAGGTTCATTTCTAATTTTGTTTCTACGCGCCTTTAGTGATGTAATCAAAGACTATTCACCCGTTATGAGTATATAAAGTGACGCTCTAATTACTTCTTACAACGCTTTCATAGAGTTAACATATTGAAATATTCTTAATAATGTATTATGTCGTACACCAACTACATGCACCCTTTTTCTTCTGTATTTTTTATATATTTTGTTTTAGATCCATGGAGCACTTCTGCGAAACGTAACCACAAAACCATCCCAGCGTGAAATTAACACGTCATGTATAGTGTACATATAAGGGTGCTTTGCCATTGAATATATCTTGTGAAGTGTGTCTACTGAACAATACCCACATTATTTCATGTACAGCCGTTTGGATACTAAAGTTTGCTTGTTGTTATTAATCTATAAAAGAATGCAAATCAACGAACAACCCTAGGTGGAACCATGTTCCAGGGATGCCTCTATCGTCTTGGCTCGATGATCAAAATTCTTGTGAACATAAGAGTCTCTCTGGAAAATTATATTAATAATTCGGTTATGTTAGGCTACGTTACAATTATTTTATGTTTAATTACTCATAAATTAGTTTCTTTAAATCATCTACAGTTTGACTTCATATCATATTAGGTTAAGGTTTAGTCAAATTCGGTCAGGTTATCGTCTGGGGAGTATCTAAAGACCGTCCCGACACTCTCTGAAGCAAACGATTCTCTTTAATTCAAATGAGCAGAAAGTTCGAAAGGCTCAAATTGTGTTTCGTAAATATTTAAGTTATTGCCCTTGCATTCAAAAAAAAATAAAAACATTCCATTCTTCAATACTTTTGTGATGCCAGCATTCACCTTGTGAGGAACCCTGAGAACACTTCTGTGTGCTTTTTCGAATTCTTTGCTCGTATCCAGTAGAATACAGGAATGTTGGCCTATTTGCTTGTCAGTAATGGTAGAAAATTATCGAATATGCTCTCATGTTTAGTCTTTCATAAATATACTTTCATATAATTTATACGTATGTATGTATACTTTCTGTAGTAACTTTTGTTATTATTAATTTGTTCACTTTTTCGATCATTTCGGAATGCTATGTGTGATGTGTCAGGCTCGTCCGGATTCGTTAAAATTATGACGTTGGACGAAAGCTCGTAGCTGCCGACTGACTTCAGGAAGAAATCAAGAAGTTCGGATGAACAGTAAAAAGTCAGATGAAGATCAACATATGCCAGACGCATGAATACAGAATATACTCCATCCATCCAAAAAACTTCCTTTTTGAAGACATGTGTGACGTCTTGAGAAAGAAAGAAAAACAGGTTATCGTGTCGCGAAACCAAATTTTCATCCTTTTTGTTAACTTTGAATAGTTCCTCATAATGTAAATCTCTTGCGTATTGTAATACTGTACTAATGTCTAATTAGCGTAATATATATTACACTCTCAATGTTAACGAACTGTAACTGCTTCCATATCACTAATTCTTCACCAGATATCGTGCATAGGAGTAGGAATAATACAACAAGCAAAACTTCTAGCTTCATCACCTTCTATTGATCTGATCATCGTTTACAGGTCTTTTATCTAGCGTTCAACATGCTCATTATGCAATACAATATGCTTCATACAACCTGAACTGAAATTTTCTAATGAAATTATCCAATGCACAAAAATTTAATTAATCACACTACATGTCCTGCGCCTTCTTCTCTTCCTTCCTTCATGCCAGCCATCATTCCAAAAATTCACTAAACATATCACTAAAAGTTACCGAAAAAAACAAAAAAAAAACACACACACACATAAAAATGAAACTAATATAACGGTTACAATATATAGAAAAGTTTTCAGTTTCCAGCTAATTATAACGGTCCCAATACGCTACTAACTGCACCACCCAGTCGACCTGCTACCCAACCACACACCTTCCACTCTTCATGTCGATGTTCTCTCTCGAAACCACCTGGAGAGTACCACAACTCCTAGTTGTGCTTGGACTTTCCTGTGTATCATAATGGTGAACACCTTATACGGAAGAAATAATTCCCAAAGTTGAAATGGAGGTAACTTCCGATTTACTTCAACTTTCGATGCACAGATAAAACAGAAGTTGTCTTCATTTCAACTTTGGAAATTATTCCTTCCATGTGAGATGTTCACCATTATGAGACACAGGAAAGTCCAAGCACAACTAGGAGTTGTGGTACTCTCCAGGTGGTTTCGAGAGAGAACATCGACATGAAAAGTGGAAGGTGCGTGGTTGGGAAACGGTTCGCCTGAGTGGCGCAGTTGGTAGAGCATAGGGACGTGAAGCCAAAGGTCCCGGGTTCCATCCCCGGTAGAGTCACATACTTTTCACTTTTTAGTGTAAATTGTATCTGTACCTACAGAGGTTTGATGTACAGAAAAATTCGGAAGTTGCACCTATTTCAACTTTCGAAGTTCTCGTTTTCTTTGTGCACGAATTTAATCTTTAAAACACACAAACAATTATCCAAGGTTAAATATTTATTTTAAATAGCTGTACTCAACCTTACCTAGGCTTTTTTGCGATCAATTTGCGGGAGGATAAAGAGTAAAACTGATTCTTTAATAGTTGTTTTGAATAAATGTTAACATGTGCAGCTTGTGGTTTAAAGTGCACGAATCTTGTGACTAAAGACAGACACGAAGCCTATTTGGAATATAAGAAAGAAGAAAACTGTTTTCGTAACAGCGGAGATTTTTTTTTAATTGCTGGATTATTTGAATAAATTAAGAGTGATTCAATTCAATTCAAAACTATTTTAAGTTTTGGCATCTTTCTAACGAAAACGTTAACTTCAGTACGCACTGAAAACACTGGCGTTTGTTTTATTGTATAGTAGATGTTTAAATAAATTGCTAACTGCTTGATATTGAACTATCCAAATTTTGAAAACTAACTGCAAAACTGCATGAACTAAACTGATCTACAAACAACGCATAGTAACTTATTTGAATGTTATTAGTATGTCTAATCTATTGTATTATAACTTAACCTAAAATTTTGACAGTTTAAATGGATAAGGGAACTGAGTATCTAAAGTAAAGCTGCTTCTTGAATATCACCGTTACATAATATTGTATAATTGCAAAACTCTACATTCTAAAGGGTTACGTACTCTAAAGTAAATATGTTTACTATAATTACATATTCTAAGGATTTAGGAAGTTTTCGTACAGATAATAAATATATGTCATTTAGATTTTTGTGTAACATTATTTGAATAATGTTAACCAATCCCTACGTTAACTGAAAGCCTACACAAAATTATAAAGTACTCGTTTGATATATTGCGATTACTGTGGATCCGAGTTAGAAATTACAGATGTTTGAATATACTATCACGTATTTTGTGACACAGATCAGGCAAATAATCTAATTAGAAGAGCAGTGTTATTACTATAAAACTTTGGCTAGTAGTTCCTTTCCTTTACCAAATTATTTAACAATATATATTCATATTGAGAAAGGAAGTTGGAATTGAACGGTTATTCTGATTAATACTCTGCGGTTGCGAAAGTTGGAGGACTCCTGTGGCAGATGAACATAAATTACGAGTATTTGGAAATGTGATTCTGATAAATATATACAGGACGAAATGACCGGAGAAAGGAGGGGACTGCATAATGAAGAACTCCACGGACTGTACGATTCACCAGATGATGTAAGAATAATGAAATCACGACGACTAAGGTGACCAGGTCATAAGAGCTCCAATGGAAGGAAACCGAAGATTATATTCCATCTTGGTTGGAAGGACGGAGAGAAAGAGACAGTTGGGAAGACTGAGATGTTCTTAGGAGGACATACAATATTAGAAGAGATTTTTGAGAGTAGTTGCTCGTGATGAAAATTCGCCTGATCTTACTCACAAGAGAATCATATGGCCAACGTTTGTTACTATCGAGTTCCATAATACAGAGTGAGTTAGTTATATTCATATTCAAGACTCAGTTTAGAACACAAGATTTCTTTTGGTTGAACGTTTTTCTGTATTAAAATTGCAATAAATTCAATATATTTGAAAGATACTGTCGTATAAATCTATGGTATTTGAAAATTTAGTTTCTCTTTAGAAAGTCATTTAAGGTTACTAGGAATTGAAATTTTACTCTTGACATATATTAGTGATAAGATCTGTTAATACAAAAAAAATGAATTTTAAGATAGAACTGTAAGGTTAACTTAAGAGTAAAATGTTGAGAATTATTTTTAGAAGTTCGAGCGAGTGATAACTTCTGTGCAGCAATGAAATTATACTCACTTTCCAGGTTTCTTCGGTGTGTCATGATTGCCAACTTTCTGTTTAGAATAGCATTGTTATATCGCTACTCATTAGAGCTTACATGTAGGCAGAGCTGAAACGAATCACAAGGTTCAGATTTGGGTTGTATCGCTACTTGGGACCCGGCCTGACTAGATTTCGACTCGATGTCTAAGGACAAAACACTGCTTTTAATATTTTTTTTTGTGTTTGAACAGTGTTCCTTTCACACGTAACCGGTACCAGTGTTTAAAAAGTTTTCTAAAATTTGGTGGCCAATTAGCTTTCTGACTGACGTCAATATTCACAGTAGGGCGGACAAAGAAAAACGTATTTCCGTGATTTCATCGAACAAATTGTACTATCCATAGCATACCAATGCCTACAAGACCAACCTCAAACATAACCCCACACATCGTTATCACCGCAACACATGTACTAAAAGGATTCACAACAGAAAGCCTAGACCTAATTGGTAGGTACCATGCCTCAATTAAGTTACAACTACGAAATACACAACACAGCAACCTTCCTCAAAATGTACCTCCCTTCACATTATTATATTCAAGACACCCAATTGAACATAATACCGACATTTCATTGAGCAACACATTCAACACAGAAGACCACAACGAAAGCCAAACTAAATAATACTTTCGATCACACTACTTTCACCATAAAAAACATCAGACACTTACATACCCACCACAATAAAACATCCTTACAGGCCTAACCTACCAACACAGTATCTTACGTTAATCAACCGTTCTCGACAAGTCTACCGAGATTAACGAAAAACAGGCAATCCCGAATCACTCAGACTACATCAGTAATTACAGCTGATAGTCCACAACTATATTAAAGCTTACAAACCATGTCAATGTGTCATAACGTGTAACAAATTCGCCGACACTTCTCACTCCATGAAGTACTTGAACAAATTCAGTCAACTAACAGGAAAACACACACAAACACTTATCCCTTAATTACAATCATTCATTACATATAAAGAAAAGCAGATGCACTCGCCTCATATCTTCAAGATCCCATTTCAATCCATCAATCCTTTCCGAAGACATCCGGTCGAAAGAAAAAACTTTTATTCTGCGAACACAACCAAACACAACTCATACCCTGCCTAATCGCCCACTCACTACACCAATCACCCCATGCGAAATCACCTACATGATCACCTGGAACCGCACTACAGCTCCTCGCAACTGCACTTAAACCTACAACCACCTGAAAAAAACTTCCTTCCTCAGTGATCTCCTAGCCTCTATCTACACCTTCATACTCCATACAGGATTCTTTCGCATTACATGGAAAACTTAAAAAACTCCTCGTTTCCAAAAACCCCAGAAACCACCCAATTTCGTATGCTCATACGCACCCATCCATCCAATATCTCCCCTCAGTAAAACTTTAGAAAAAATACTAGTCAACCGTCTTCAAACTTACCTTGCAGACCTGAACTTCCTACTCGTATAACAAGCTGATTTCGTCAGTATTTGAGCACCAACGGTCAACGTCTTAACATCAAACACCACTCACTAACCACTATAAAACAAACATTCCTTCATATCTACGGTGTAGTTATGTTTGATCTTGAAAATGCTTTCGACAAAGTATGGAACCAAGCCCTAATCAATAAACTGCAAACACTTCAACTTCCTCTCAAATATATCCGAATTATCCTTCACTTCTTAAGCAATCATATCTCCTACATCACCATACATTCTAGCATTTCTCGTCATATACTACTTCATTGCGGAGTCCGTCAAGGTTTCGCACTCTCTCCACTTGTCTACTTGCTCTTTGGTGCAGATCTACCGCGTCTTTCACCAAATATAAATTTTAATTTGCAGATGACACAGCCTTCCTCGCCTTCGAAAGAACTTTGCGAACCACCAATCGAACTCTCAACAAAGCCAGAAGCATATTTAGCTCATGACACGAAAAATGGGGCCTCACAATCGTTTTCATACCTCCTAAGCACCGTTCCCGTGTCCATCAAAACCCTTCATGAGTAGACATTAAAATACACAATAACCCAATAAACCCTCCCAAAGCAGTTATCTACCTAGGCCTAGATCATAGATCATAGATCATTATCTCATACGAAAACGATACTTAAACAAGATCATAGCCAAAGCAAGTACAGCCATAACCTATTGAAAAGACTTCCCAGAACCTCAAGGGGTCTTAAACTCAAACTATGCCAAGCACGTACAATAAATTATTAAGACCCGTATTGACCTATGGACTAACCGCCTGGATATCCGCAGACAAATAATTCTATACTAAAATTCAAATTCTGGAAAGACACGCACTCCGATTAATATATTTAATAGAACTACCCAGAACAACAGTAATTATATCATCGCATCAACTTCACACATCATCTTCTCCGTCTCGAAAGACTATGAATTAATACACACAAAATAAATACGAAAGTGAACACCCCTTTTACAGGACATAATTAAAAATTGCGAACAAAACAACACACCGACTCACACATAGATAACTTACTTTCTCTACTCTTCGCGCTTTGTAGTCAATCATTTCCACCAGTCCACATTTGATAACTGCATATGGTGCATCAATCATCTATCACTATATTGCGCAATTATCAATTATTTTAAATGCACAGTAATCATTTGAAATGCAAGAATCCATCTGTTCTCATCAACGTCTATACTCTAGAGTCACCCCTAGACGATACTGGAACATTTTAGACACATAATTGATAAAATTTGTGACGTCTATTCCACATCATATCTATCACATCTTCAATCATCAAATTAGGTAAAATACTAAAAACTTCCCCTATGATTATGAGAAGAGCTCGTCATAACCTTCGATTAAAGAATGCAATAAATAAAATGAAGATTACCTCTAAGACCAACCAATATCCTCACAATCCACCTTTCCGTCAGCCTCTCTTTCCAGGTAATGGGGAAGCTGGCATTGGGTACCAAAAATGGTAGAAACAATATGATTTACACATTAAATCTTTCAATTAGTTATGTACCTTCAATTATTATTCAGATAATCACGTTACTTTGAGGTGTACATCACAGATAGATTGCTTTTAGCCAAGTGTCGTCCCGCTCGAGCGCAGCTCATAAGTCCTCGAGTTAATTAGAGGCATCTTGGTCACGCATGCGCATATATCTTCAAGAAAGCAAGTTCATTGATCTCTTGGAAAGTATTC
>JAGDQP010067133.1:0-11189 GCA_022664845.1 Lepisma saccharinum
CGTAGCTGCGTACGTGACAAAATCAGTTCATTTCGCGTAACAAATACAAAAGTATGTTTCTTAAAACACGGTGGTTGAATGATTATTCTAAAACTGTTTTCTATGATAAATCCATGTTTTTTACTTACCGACAAATTGTCTCCTTAATTCACACAAAATAATACACACGCCTTGTTACAATACTGTACTGTTCAGTACTTAAACAAATCCAATACTAATTCCCGCAGCCAAGCTGGATATATGAATTCAGGCATCTGTTCTTTTTTTTTCTTGGCGTTGGCCTCTAGGCTCTGAGTTGATTAGATCTTCTTGTATTGTCTGGTAAATGGGTCGCGAAGAAAAAACCAACTCTTTCCTTTTTTTCTTCTTTTCAAACTAAATTAACTTTCAGTCCTCAGGGACACCACCGCCTCGTGTGGTTTGGATCAGAAATTAAAAATGTTTCTTCAACTATTTTTATCTTTTATTTTCAAAACTAATTAATTTTTTTCTATATTCTTTCTCTACGTCCAAAAGCCTTCAGGGGGAGTACGTTTGTCTGGTAACAGTCAGAGTCTCATGCAATAACCAAGTGTTTAATTAATGCGTAATTAAATCATGGAGTATGTTTGTGGGTCGTCTATATTTTTTCGTTCAAGAAACTCTTGTGCCAACTTGTTTTATAGATTCATTCAAGGGGAAGTGTCTCAAATAGCGACCTGTCAATCCACGGAGTACATTTGTCGGGTAACAGTCAGAGTCTCATGCAAGAAGCACGTATTTAATAATTAAAATATGCAAATGTGGAGTGCGAGGATTCGTTTATACTACTAAACTATTTCGGTGTTTGGATACTTTTTCTAAAGCTAATGTTCTGTGACCCAAACTCTAAAGTGTTCTGCAAGCAGTCAAACGACAGATCGTTTCAGGTTAGTATTTATTTTAGTATAAAGAAATTCATATTAAATATATATATATTGAAATATTATTTTAAAATATATAGAAGTATATGAAAGTAACAATGAAATATTGTATTGGCAACCGACTTATGTCGCTGTGCAAATTTTATCATTGTATGACGTCGGGAAATAAGTTAAATTAACGTTGCAAGATTTGAGGACACCACAAACCATTTTGAATTAAAGAAACTCTGTAAAGAAAAGCGGCATGAGAAAATGATTAAATCATGACTTGATTAACCGATAGCTTTCACTTATTACTTGTTGGAATTTCTAACAAAGGTCGTATTATTTTAAAAAACTACTAATTTAAGTGTGTTATTCGATTTTATTTAGCTCAGTGATGCCCAACCTACGTCCCACAGCATTTACCTTTCCGGCTCGCCACATATGTTGCACTTGTTTACCATGATAAACATGTCGAAAGATGGATTTATTTCTCCTTAATTTATACATGATTATGGAAAACTTGTTTTTAATACTTTGATTTTGGCCTCTTGCTATATTTACAAACATTGTCTGTATATGCGAAGGACTTTCTTACATTTGCGGTATTAGAGTTTAAAATCTGCAATTAAACCAAACGTTCGATTTCTATACTATTCATGTGAGAAGATGCTCTGGTCCGGGAAGATAGTGCTAAATTATAATGTGACCCATGGGGAAAACAAGGTTGGGCATCACTGATTTTGCTGATAAAATGAATTACACTTTTTAGTTAACATGACAGTGGGTTACACTTGAGCAGATTTTCAAAGAGTGAAACAAATTCACAGCCAGCAGCTAGCGGCACAGTCTGACCTTTTAAACTGGTGGCGCACCGGACAAATGCTCGGTGGGCCAGTACGTACCTACTCAGATTCACAGTTTTGTTAAACTATTATGCAAACCAAATTACTTTCGACTCTTAACGTATTCCGTCAAAATCATTCTACGATGTTTTTCCAATAACCAATGAAGTTGGAAAACAAAAATATCGAAAAAAAAGCGTTTTTTAAAATTTTCTTGAAATACGAAATTATTCTCATTTTCATGAGTAAGCGTTACTGCACATGTCCATGAGCCAGCTGACTAGTTTGTCTGAACAACCTGGTTTACTGGAAATGAAACCCAAGTCAAAATTGACTGGAAATGAAGTCGAAAACAAACCCAATGGATGAGTGCTTTCGTCCGTCGCCTCGATTTCGTATTCATACAACACACATATCTACTTATGTGGCAGTGCCAAATTATCATTATTTCACCTTGTCGAGAATCTTCAGGTCGAGCAGATCAGTACTCATCCCATCACCCTAATCTAGAACAGGACCGAGAAATTCCTTAGCAACTCTTAAATATTGTTTAAAGCAGAATAATATTATTTGGAAAATTTCTAGCAGCACATTTCAGAATAATTTTAAATGTTTCAGGGTGATTCTCTGGCAAGTGGTCCATTGTCAGTGAATTTTCAAAATTAATTTGAAACTATGATGTCTATGTTTTTCTATTAAGAAACAGTGGAACTATATATCGAAACATTTAAAAAAATGTAAAGTATATTGGGCACCGCTTTACCTTGGTTCTTCATACTCCCTTACTCCCCGCTAAAAGTATACATACATACAAGACTGATACATCAGTCAAATATGCAATTAAAAGACCGGTTTTTAATTCAACGCACTGTACTTCAGACATAAACAACATAACCTAAGCTTCACTGTTACTAAGATTCAACTACATCTTAACGAAATCATTGTCGACACCACTAATTTAGCTTCTAATTTATTTTGGATTCAAAAGAATGAAGTCAACATATAATTACAGATCAAATAACATGTGTGACGGGAAGGGCGTAAGCCATAGTGCTGTTACCGCCCATAAAATTCATTTTACCTTATCTTAACAATGTGTAAACTAATTTCCAAATTCACAAATTTGATGGGCTCTTGAAATCAAAACAAGTAATGTGATTGATTCAGGCACTACTTAATCATAAATATCTGGCGAATCATAATCAACAAAAATCTAAATATGCACGTATGAGCCCATAAACTGTTGTAAAAATCATAGATTTTGATAAAAGTCATATTTTGGCATATGCTTAAGAAGAGATTCTGCTGTAAAGCTTACACGATGGTCATTTTAAATTACAATAATTACAATTACAATACAATAAGCGATAATATACTTAAGCGATAATAATTTTCTGTTAATTACAATTTCTACTATTTGGTTTTGTTCAAAAGCACTTTAACAGCAATTACTTCACTAAAGCAAAAAATCGTTTCATACTGCATTTGTTAATAAGGAAAAAGTAACGCAGAAATGATCTTTGTACTAGACTGATAAAAGTGAACTTAAACGGAAAGTGTTTGCGTTAACAAATTACAGTTTCAATTTGCATGCACTGATTTTACAGCAAACAGCATACGCCGAAAACAGTAATACTGAATTTAAGAAAAATTACTTTTTTAAAGCCCTGAATCTAATTACCCAACAAATTTTCTATTATGTCTATGTCCCAATCTGATGGGCATATGATTCGTATATTTGTAGCTGAAGTTTGAGTTAAACATCTAAAATGTCTCTTGTAAGCTCCAAATGTTCTCTTAACAGCATTTCTTGTGCGTAGATGTGCTACATTGCACCTTTTCTCTCCCAAGTTAGCTGGATTTGCTGTTAAAGTTTTCATGGTCACCTATTTTGATTTTCGAAGCCGCTCTCTTCGAAACCTTGAGCGTCATGGTATGATCCTGGTGTCGAAAAGTGATATCTTGTATTTCCAGTTCGAGACAACAAGCAATCTGAAATGAAATACAAACAGATATTAATATATACATGTATAAAATATTTAAGGCATTAACATACGAACTAAAAATATTCTTAACTTTGAAAAGATTAATGCTACATATTTGCTACAAAATTCACTGCTAGAACGGGGAGCAAGCGAAAAAGGTTAGTAAAGCCACATTACACATTTTTTTTTCTTTTTGTACGATGCACATTACGTTTAACATGGGCTACTAGTACCATTTCATTTTCGATCCTTCACTTTCACTTCCTAATTCCATGACTTAAAAACTTGTTTAATTTAGCGGTCTAACAGTTCCACACACATTACATTTCCTGGCTATCGTAAACTGCACTTTATCTAATAACTCTGATTACAAGTGTCCTTTATATTACGTAACAAAATTCAGTTTCACCGAACACTTCGAAATCAGCCTGGACCTGTTCTCCAGAATTAATGGACCAAACCTAATTTAAGCTAAGCCTTGTCAATCGAACCAAAACCACCTTAAATAGCTTTACTAAAGTCTAGTTGAGATCAACCCAAAAATGTAAAATTTACAGAATAAGTGTAATGTTTGCAATATGTGTGCAAGTCTTAGAAAGAAAAATATAACGAAGTTCCAAGTCATGGAAGCGTCATATTAGACTGAAAAATGTTAAAGTATGTTTGAATTAATCGCTACTTCTGCGTTGGGTCGAGCAAACAGAGTGAATGTTAAACGTCATGTGCATCGCGTTTAATGAAAATATAATCGAACCTCACTCTAACTCACCCCATTTCGCCCCTCTACTCTGTGTCTGTGACTTTTGTGCCAAACTACGAGCCATTCATAACACTAACTTATAAGTTTGCTTCTGTATGCCACGGTCTTTGTATCTGTTGATAAATTCCAAAGCAAAAATAATGAAAAGTAAATTGTAGAGCGATTTTTACGGTAGTTGTATGTTCTTTAGTTGATTAATTTACTCATTACAAAAATGTCGATCTTGTTTATGCAGTGCAGTTATAGTAATGATATTTTTTTCAGCCTTCGAATGTGTAATATGGTTATCGAGTTTAATCAAAAAGTAAAGATTTCTCACTTTACCAAAGGGAAATATAAAATTTCACATCACAGGCTAGATGTCGAGTTTAACCAAGTGCCTCAATTAGTGACCGTGGGAACGTAAAGGTTAAGGTTAGGTACGGTTATGTATCTTTAAACTTTCGTTTGTTTATTTAAAAATACTGTAAAGATACATAACCTTACCTAACCTCCACGTTCCCATGGTCAGTAATTAAGGCAAAGTCGGGTTTAACCGAGTACTTTTACCCATCACAGTATTCCATTTCTAAGATACTTCATGATGTTATCAGCAAATGAAAATATGCTTCTTTCATTTCCTTTTAACATTGGTGTGTTGAAAACTAATACTACCGGATGCTCCTTGGATACTCCCCCGGAAGAGAAATCACGCTGTTCAACACATTATTTCGGATCTGATTACGAAGGACTAGAGACGTAAAGATCAGTTAAAGATGATTTAAATTAATATAAGTTAAGATAATCTAATCTAACTTAATCTAATGTTTACTGTTTTCAACGATACGGGGAATATCTCAAGCGCAGCCAACTATCCACTCTCAACAAAATAGTTTTCCAGTGTAAAAGTTTGTGTCGTGGAGAAGGTTCAATTTGTTATAAATTGCAGTTCTCATCCTTACCTACGAGTTTCAAGGGCACTACATACAGTCGAATAGTGAATGAATATAAGTGATTTCCATCAACAGTTGTATACTGGATTTAATGCTATATGTTATCCTTACTACTTCCCTACAGTCTTAGATCTTCCAATACTGATATTCGTTATTCATACGTCACTAATTATTATGTCATCAACTAAGTTACTTAATACTACACTTTCCGTACTTTATCAGTATTAAATAGCTTCAACCCTTTACATCATTGTATTTACTGATTTAAGATGTTCTTTGGATACTCCCCCCGGAAAACAAATCACCACATTCAATACAGTACTACAGATCTGCTTTCGAAGGATTAAAGTCGTTAAGCCCAGTTAAAGATAACTTAAACTAGGTTAAGCTAACCCAATCTTCAATGTTTTGAACGATTAGTTGAAATTTGCAGAGTAGTCCTGAACTCGTTGAAGTAATACTCCCAATTGTCACAGATTCCATTCACCGCTACTTGAAACAATTAATCGGAACTATGAACCGTCTACGCGTTAAATTATACTTGTTTACACCACGCTAAAAGAGAAGTGGGACTAGGGTTGTGTGAGATATAATACTCACAGCCTTGTGTTTGCTCTAGTTGATAACATACTGCAAAAAAATGTATGTCAATTAAATACTTTTCAGCCACTTTTCCCGGAGAGAACACTTTTGTGTTAAATCAACACAGTCTGTTGTGTGATTTCGGTGATTCAACACTGTGATAGTAGTAGCACGACGCTCTTGAGTTGAATCAGCATTGACAATACATCCCTTGTGTTGAATCATGGAAATCAACACGGTTTGAGGTGTTCATTGAAGACCAAAATTGTTGTCGCCCAGGGACATTCAAAAGCGTTGAATTAATACAGTCATTTTTTGAAATGCAGATACTAACGTTAACTGTGTTTACAAAATTGAAATACTTATTTTCCACTCGCCAGTGCTTTTGGGATGTGAACATTTGCAAGTAAGATGTTTTCTGTGTGTAATTTATTATTATGGAGGTTTTTAAATTGTGCTTATAGTCATATAGCAGTACAGAGCCTAACAAGTTACTTTTATTTTAAGTTATTTAGGATATGTCCCGTATTTTTTGCCGAGTGTCCCGTAATTCATTCATCAAAAGATGGCAACCCTACTGTGGAGTGTACTTTGGATACTGCCCTGGTTCATCACAAATATGATAATGTATATTAGATCTGAAATTTATTTTCCAAACACCTTACTGAACTAATTATTTTGCCCTCCGAACTACATATAGATTTTGCTTCTGCAGAAAACCTTAACGTATTTCAGAATATACAAGGCGTATTAACTTGAAGTAAAGCCCGTAACCAGTGAGAAAATTCCGTAATAATATAAAATTATCGTATATACAGGAAAACATATATTTAAATATTTGATAACTATGGTAGTAAATTTAATTGACCTTACCTCTTCGTCTCCTCCCCTAATTTCTGCTTCAAAAATGATTATAACTTCGAGTGGAAAATTCTGCACCCATCACTTTGTACACTCTTGCTGAATTCCTTGAATCTGCTTTCACAAATCCAACGTCCATTGCGTTTACCTCTTAATGAATCTTCCAAATACATAAAATAAATACAATGTTCATATTTACTAACAGTTTTCAAACTTGCAATTCCATCTTTACCAGTCGAACAATAGCAGACTCCGTCCGTTTTGGGCATCTATGGCATTGACCAATGAAATTGCGTTTATTTCTGCAGGAAATTTTGGCACCCGGTCCTACAAACATGGCCGACATGAAGATAAAAACGGCTTCACTTTGATGACGTAGGACTCCCTCTAAGGATTGAACCAAGCGAGAAAAACATCGCACAGAGCGGTAAACTCACTGAAAGAGAAGTAGCAATCGAATCGCTCAACTTCGAGTGGCACACTAGAACAGCACTGGTTCCTGAACCGGAAGTTGTATTACGATGATGATTACTATTGTGATCCAGACGATTTCGATTTTCGGTCAAGTGCCGCTTCGGTGAACTGCAGGTTCGGTCAAGTGTCGCTTCTGTGAACTGCAGGTTCGGTCAAGTGTCGCTTCGATGAACTGCACGTTCGGTCAAGTGCCGCTACGGTGAAGTGAACGTTCGGTCAAGTGATACCTTTCAACATTTTTTTTCGGTCAATTGCCGCTTCAATGTAGTGCCGGGCTTGTGAATTATTTTCGGTCAAGTGCCTGGTAGGTCAACTGCCGGGACAAGCTATTTCCTTTTCGGCCAAGTGCCGCTTTGGTGAAATGCAGGGAGGCGCTTTATCGAATGAAAAACGCCATTTTCGGTCAATTGAATCTTCGGTCAACTGCCAGTTCAGTGAAGTGAGCACGCCTCCAGCGATATCAAGCGTAAAAGATTTGAGTTAGAATCGAAAATTTTGTCCATATTGGATTAAACTGGCAGTGGACAAACGAGATTGTTTCCTCTCCGCTCCCTGGCTTCATATATTCATGAAGTTTTCAGTGGCTGCAGTCAGTCCAGTATCGTATTAATCGAGGTCTATGGGTGAAACTCATGGGTACCATGACTCATGGGTAAACTGAACCATGACTTGCGTTCAGACTAGCGAACTTAACTTGGTTAACATGCTTGTACTACCGTCGTCTGTAAAGAAACAGGTTGTTTCCGTGGTTGAGTAAAGAATCTGCTTGTTACACGGGAGAGGATTAAATTATAAAAAATGAACACGAATGAATTGATTGTAGCGTCAAATTTTGTAAATTAGTCCTGCCATCATTCTATTATATTTTAAAAGTAGTACGCACCACTATTATACTATATATTTCGATAAAGAAAGAAATAAACTCACGAAGTGATTCGTGCCTAATAATTAACTTGCGTTTAGACAGTCGTTTCTTACTAACGTTACAAGATAATCGTCGTAAGTTGACACTAGTTAAATTTGAAACCCGCGTTAGCGGTAACTAACATTTACATTACTAAAATGAACTCGGGTTAACGATAACCATGGTAAAATGTTAGTAATGTAAACAAGGCATATGGCACTTTTCACCAACTTACCCTACTAGGCACTTCGCTAGCTAAACTGCAAACCTTCAGCAAAACAAAATGGGTCTATTGCCTACTATAGAGCGTGCGATCAATATGCATCCGGCCTTGCAATCATATTTTGAGTTACAGAAGAAGTGTCCCACTATTATGAAAGCTTTGTTTCGTGATCCTTTGTCTGAAATTTGTTTCTATTGTGTTCCTATCAGGCTGCTGTATTTAGTAATTTCGTCCACTTGCTTCAGGGTTCGTTACTAATTGTAGATCTCAAGCAAAAACTGGTAAATAGGTATAGATGCGTTTTATTACATACTAAATTCAGAAAAGCGGAATTCCACTCTGGAATATTTTTAGTTTTTAGTGGCCTCTTTTAAAATTGTAAATCACAACTTTTATTAAATTTCCTTTTGTGTATTTACCTAAGAAACGAAAAAACTTTAATTTTCTTTAAAAAAAATATGCGAATAATCGACGCCAGGGTTTGAACCCGGGACCTTTGGATCAGCTTCCTGACGCCTTGTCCACAAAACCAAACTGCAGCTGCCGCTCTGGGCGCTTCTCGCTGTTACTTGTAGTTCAAGCTACGCGAGAGTGGAATATATTCCGTCGTTGCTCTAGTAAATTAACCCTTGATGTTAAAAACTTAAAGCAACGACGGAAAACCGTCGTTACTCTAGACACAACCGTTCTAGGCCCGTTTTCATAGTTAGGTACTCAAGCTGGAGGTTGTGAACTACTTCGCCAAGTCAGTGGAGTACATATCCTGACACTTTCACTGAATTCCAAGATGGCCGCCATGGTGCCACGTAGTCGCGTGGTTTGGCAAGTAGTTTGTGCTTGGAGGTGGCTGCTGACGTCAGCAGGGGGGGTGATTGAACAAGGCCATGAGTGAAATGTGGGTGGGAAAAGGAATTACGCAATCGTTTCTGCAAGAAACACTGAATTTTAAGATGGCCGCCATGAAGCGTGATAGTTCAGTGTCTTCGCAAGTGGTAGGTGGTGACATCAGCAGTGCTGATTGTTCAAGATTGTGGGGAAATTTGGAAGGATTGCATAATGCTTTATTAGAAGAAACACTGAAAAGTAAGATGGCGTCATCATAGTTGGTGATGAAGTGGAAATTCCGATTTCAAAACAGCAAAGTCCAGTTTGAGCAAGATCCTAGGTGACGTCAAGGGGGCTGATTGAACAAGGCTATGATAGTTGGGGAAAAGGTATTACATATTCGTTATTGCAGAAAAGACTGAATTTTAAGATGGCGCCTGGAAAGGTCATTCTTCTTGAAGATGAGGAAAGAAGAACGAAACAGGGTTGCTAACCAAATGCATAGAAATAAAGCAACAAGACAGGGTTGCTAACCAAGCGTATGGAAAGAGAGAAGCAAGACACAATTGCCAACAAAATGAAGTAAAACAAGTGACCAAAAAAAGAGAGTTGGAAGAAACATTGAATAAAAAACTGAAAGAGCGAACAGATTTAGAAACAAGGGAGCAAAGTTGGAAAGAAACGAATGAAGACGAAGTTGGAACGAATGAATAAAGGGTACTTCCTTTTCCTTTTTTGGTAAAAAAAATTTCATATTTATTTTGTTGGTTTGCTTCCAACGCCGTATTTTTTTTATAACAATTAGCCACAGTGATGCCGTGCCTATTACCCACTGAAAGGGTTACGCCCTTTTATTGGGATGAACTTGTATTTTTTTTTTGCGAAATGCTAGCCACTTTAGTGACTAGCGCCCTCTAAAGGGTTACGCCCTTTCTGTGGGAAGGGATATGTGGTAATACGGGAAGTGAAAGGAACTTGGTGGAAGGTCTAAGGGGTGTTATACTATTTATTACTATTTATTATTGAATTTCCAAAATATTACAAATCGTATGTTAGGATATTATAAGCTTTGCGCTTATAACCATACTTTGAGGTGAGTAATTGAAGTAAGTCGGGTGATTAGAAATATGAGAATGAAGTGCTCTGAAAACGTCACAAAACTGGAAACACTAACAACAATGATTGATCCAATCTTCTTGCCTAGAGGCAGCACTAGGCGTTATGAATAGACAAATGAGCCCTCTGGAACAACATTGATGTAGACAGTGCAAAATGAGAATGAGAGGTGTGTACTGATTACGAATGATGATGGAAGTGGGAAGGAGCTGACGTTGAGGTGTTAGGTATAGTCTGCAGGTGATGTAACCGAGAAAAATACATAGGGTCCTGAATAGGTAGCGTTTAGTTTTACTTTAAACACGTCTTGTGCTGCTTCCTGGATGTAGTTGAGAATGGCATCGCGTGCAAATGGATGTATATTTTGAAAAGTGAGGGTGAAAAATGCAAGAATTTGTTCAATGGTGGGTGGAGGGAGGACCGAGGAGAGTTGTGGCTGAGCAGGGAGTCGAAGAGGAACAGTGAGGTGAGGTGTTTCTACGTTAGCTTCGGGACGGCCTTTACACTTGTAGGAATAGGTAGGATGCTGCTCGCCGCATTGGCTACACTGAGGTGGTTGTTGTTGATTGATGCACTGAGAGGTTTGATGAGGGCCTGAGCAATATGCACATTTAGCATTGTTTGGACAATGTTTGGTGGCATGATGATTGTACGTCTGACATTTTTCGCATCTCAGTGGAAGAGGTGGAGTGGTGCGAGACGGTTCTACCCTGTAGCGTTTTTTGAATATGAATGCACCAAATATTAGCAGATGATCGATGGTTGGTTGATGTGGTGTCAGAACTCGTATCATGTAAC
>JAGDQP010067135.1:0-11188 GCA_022664845.1 Lepisma saccharinum
AGGTTTCTAAAGCAAAACGTACATGCGGAATATAAACATAACACAATTCATATATACGGTACCCAAATCAAGTGAACAGCAAAACAAAAAGATGATTACAGTTTAGATCAACATATTACAAGTATCTTTCAGCATTTTACATCCTCAAAACTTCTACACGTTTCATGCTGTTACGATGAGAAATAATAACGTCCCTACAACTGAAGCACTTTCACGTCACTATTAAGACAGTGTAGCCATGTTCTTCTTCACACACAAAGAATGAATCAACGCAAGAGATAGCATAAAGAAGTAATAGATACAATGTTTCTGGTGCGAACACACAATTTACAATCACCACGTACATATTTAATGTAAATACTGTGTATAACACTGAAATTCCTCAGATCTTTCAAAGATCTTAATGTCTATGGTAATGCCCAAGAATTTACTTTTACATCAATACAAACAAAATATGTTAACAAGAAAAGAAAGAAGAAAAACACAAGTATGGAGTATGTACTGCAACAGTACAAGATAAATACGGGCTTCAAGCACAGGCGGCTGCACGTAAAGCGATAATCTGAATGATCTTCCAAATTCACCTACACACCACATATTATTTTTTTAAAGAAACAGTAACTGTAAATTTCGATTTATGAACAATAATGAAGATACAACGTGGTACTGGTATAGAAAACATACCCACACACTTCAATATAGTCTATTCTACTCTAGCTCTTGTTATGGCGTTTCACAAAATGTCGCTTTAAACTACTCTTCTGAGTGAATCGTGCTGGACACTTGGGACACTGAAATGGCCGTTCTCCAGTATGGGTAAGTATATGCCTCTCGAGGTGCTTCGCTGCATAAAACTGCTTGGAACACCAACTACAACAATGAACCTTGATTGCACACCTTCGTGCAACACTACCACTTAAAGATCCTGAAGATGTAATGGAGCTGGAAATAAAATGATTTTTTTTAAATATATTAGTTTAATTTCCGTACTACATAAAAGGTTACGCACAATTTCAAGTTAGTATGCTTTCAATTTCTTTTATAAGTAACAAAATTGCTTTCATAAATACTTCAAGACATCTATCATGGATTTTGCTACGAGAGTGTCAATTGAAATGTGTGTTGGTGGGGACGAGGGGGAGTAAAGCACTTTTAGATTTTTGGTAGACTGGTAAGAGGTGTCGTTACGAAAAAAGTTTCCTATTTCTAACCCATCTCTAAGTTACACCACACAAATGACGGGCCTGAGAAAGAAAAAAAACAACAACAGATTAGGGGATGTAAATAAGGATCAGGTCGATGAATCAGAAGAGAAAAAAGAATTTGACAAGACGGATTGTGTAAGAAATTTAAAAAAAAAAATGTTGGAAGAGCATGGTCGTGAACGGATAACTACGTTAAGACGTCAGGTTATTGTATCATAGGATTCTTTTGCAAAATGTATGGACAGAATGAATGTTTATATTTAATTAATGTTTTTGGTAATGAAACTTACCTGAATGCGTTGAGGAAAAGATCTTATCTGAAGCGGAAGGGGACATAACTTGAATATATACTTGTTATTTGTTGACTATTTTGTATTGGCACACAGGTTGTCATGATGCATGTTTGTGTTATTCTACTTAATGTTTTGTATTTTCGTGATATGATAAGATCTGAAGTTTGCCATAATTAAGAGATATTCGGAATATTAGTAACTGTTTTCGAGAAAGCGGAGGGGAGAAGTTATATGATTTTCTAATTTTATAATTTTAGATCAAAATGTGGTAATTTGAAAAAGCAATATGAATTGGAACAACCAAAAACCAATAGAACAACTTATTTTATAAAAGACCATTGACTCTAGGGTTTTAACATAAATCTGTTATGGATGTTCTGGAAGATCAAACATGATTATTATTTATTTTACGGGTTGGTACCGTTGCAATAAAACAGCCAATTTCGTGTTGGAATCAAATGTTTTGTTCATAGATTGAGTTTAGCAGGAAATCCTAATTAAGTAGATGATAGTATCCACTAGGTTTGTTCTTGTTGGATTGGTTTTGAGTAACACCTACGCTACGGTTTTATGGAACAGCAACCTCGTAGTAATATTATTAACAAAACATGCCAAGAACAACAATTCATTCCTGCCAAGAAGTTTATCAATTACGCTGTGGTGGATGAATTCGTGGGTAAGTTGGGTTTCATAGCCACCTCATAACTCTCCCCCCTTCAAAAAAAAATCCCGTGACGAAAAAGCATAGACTTTATGTGGAACTATGTAGAAAATTAACAATAGCTTAAGATGTAAATATATTGATCAAATAAAGGACTCTTAAAATTTCATTACATTTCAATGCGCTGAAAGACTCAATTGTTTGATCACTTCTTTCTATCAACACAAGTACACAATAGATTTGCTACTGCATATTATATTATATATTGTGAATGTCTATTATGAACAGTAATCAAGTGTTGATACCCTATATATACACATTTTACAGTATCACACGTCTACCTTAGCTACGTAAATGGCAATGCAAATAATGTCTCTTCAGATTATGCTTCAGACTGAATCTTGCTGAACACCTGGAACACTGGAATGGTTGTTCACCAGTGTGTGTTCTTATATGTCTCTTGAGATCACTAGACTCACAAAATTGTCTGGAACACCAAGTACAACGGTGCATCTTATAACCATTATAATCCGAAAATAATCCTTTTCTGGACGACATGGCAGAGCTGGAAGTAAAATGACATATCTTTTACACTGGAATCTAATTTTCATACTACGTTGTATGATATACACAATTCCAAGTTAATATAATAGGGTCTAAAATGATTTTTTTTTAAATTACTTTGTTAGATAAATATTTGTCCCATGCCAAAGTTGAAAGGTACAAATTCTTCATGAGTTCAAAGTTTAAGTCAAACTAGTGACGCAGGACACAGTAGTGCTGGAGGACTTTTTGTTCTGTTTGTTTGTAGAAAAGTTTTTCAAATATCGCTAAGGTGCTCAATTGACTTGGTATCCGACTCAGAACTACAGAAAACATTTAAAAAAAGACAATTCGATGTGAAAGATGTATACTAGTTGACATAATGAAGACTGACAAGGCTTTGTACCAACTTCCTTCACACACAAAGACTTCGAACTGAATTGAATTTATTTATGGTCTTTAGGAATCTCTGGCTCAGACCTAGAAAGACTTCGAATATACTAACGTGTTAAAATACACACAAAATCTGCTCGCTGTCAAGAACGAGAATCGAATTCTAATCCCGATCATGGCAGCCAATAAATTTTCTGTTTAATTTCAACTTTAGATTATTTTGTTAACTAATAATAAAGAATATTGAACGTTCTCGTTTACAGCAGCATTCCACTCATTCCTTTAAAAAAAGAAATCATCACTACAGCTTGTGTAAGGAAAACGATAGAAAGATGATATTCAAATGATGTATACCCAAAGAACATAAGAAAAAATAGAGTCGTTCCATTAATATACAAAATATCTTTATTTCAGTAAAGTGTTGAGGAAATAAGAACACATGACACATTTCTATCTTGGTTATCTTTTACATTTAAAAATTATACAATTTTCTTTTGAATAATTAAATAATAACACTACTTCCTAAACTTCCGCAACTCAATTTATTGGCAGTAACGATGAGAACAATTACATCACTTATGACAAAAGTAGAGAATACCCAGCAGAAAATTATTTATTGTGTTAGAAAACACATTTTTATTAGTGCTGCGAACACCTCTAATTTACAATACAAATATCAAAGAATTTTACAGAACTGGAAATACTAAAGAACTTCTCATTAAAAACCGGTTAACATAAGTAGATACTATTAAGACACACAGCAAATACGAGTAAATAACTCATCCCTAGCGTGGTAAACTGTAAATCAAGATTATGTGTACTTCTCGTAATAGCAAAGCTACAGAAGTATACAGTATAAAATTAACCAGTGATTGCCGAATACAGTTACACTTACTGCGTATTCTTCTAATTCACATTGTAAGACCGATTTACTTTTACGTACAAGTTCGAACTGAAGCACTATATACACAAATATATTAGTGTAAGCAAATTGTAATGTTAAATAAAAACGATTAGGACTCTCAAAATTGTGATGTTATCAGATGTTCAAATATCAGATGTGTTGTTTCGATGGCGAATCATGAAATGTCTCTTCAAATTCCCCTTCCGATTGAATCTTGTTGAACACCTGGGACACTGGAATGGCTGTTCTCCCGTATGCGTTAAAATGTGTCTCCTGAGGTCGTTTCGTACACCGAACCCTCTGGGACACCAAGTACAAAAATATCTCTTTTTGCCACAGATCTTTGTAACATTACTATCGAAAGGTAATCCAATTCTGGAAGATGTAGCAGAGCTGGAAAAGTAAAACGATACATTTTTTTGTTATATATATATATATTTAACATTTTGTGCTACATTGTACGATATACACAATTTGACATCATATTAAGATTTACAAGATTTTAAAATTTTCTTTGTAATGAAAATTATTATGTTAAATCCATAATTCTTGTTTTGCGAACTTAAGTTTCAACATTTATGATGTATTGTTAACTTAGTTGCGCGATTTCTTAACACAGAGTACTTCTTAAGAACACAACAGATGTCTATTCAAGTCTTAATAATTGTTTCCAGTACTTTAATTTATTTACCAGTAGTACAGACCAGTACAAATAGCATACGAAAAACAAGATAAAACTTACAGAGGGGAATGTAAAGTGGAACGACTTGAGCCGCCATATTAAATAGCGGAAGACCAAAAACAGTGTAGCAAGGTCATGTGATAGAGAGAGTAACTAAGGATAAGACTAACTGTAAACGAACATCTGAATTATGATAGCAGAGGGAAGGCAGAGATTAAAATGGAGGTTTCTAAAGAAACGCACAAGGGAAAATATAACAAATTTCACATAAATGGTAGCCAAATCAAGCGAAGAGGAACACGAAAAGATGATTATGATTTAGATTAACCCTCGCAGTACTAAGATTGGGTCAATTTGACCCCAGCTGGACATTCTGTAGTTTTTTGTGCGTTTAAAAATGTATGCTAAAATTATTTTCTAGGAATGGAGGACTAAAGGCTTGACGCCATATCCGGTTGGCAACCATAGCAGTGGCGGGGGTCAAGTATAAACAACAGTGAACAGTCAAGTAAGTTTGATGGTAGGAACGTAGACAGTAAGTTTGATGGTAGGAACGTAGACAGTAAGTTTGTGGAAGTAATGGCTGTTAATTTATTTTTCTTTTCCTGGTTTTCATCCTTTGGAAACATGAAAAAGAGACACGTCTCTCTCTCATTGTAATGTTTGCAATCTGGTACGAAGCACATACCCATGATGAATTATTATTATCGAAGAAACTACATAAACCAACCATTGTTCCCTGTTGTTTAGACTTGAACATGACGGGTTACCATTACAACCAACCGGATCTGACGGAAGACTTTTGTGGTCTATTCTCCTATAACGATCTATCATAATTTTGTCTACTTAGTAAGTTTCGTACACTTTAATTTGTTTGTTTATTTATAGAAATTGCGAATGGGATCACATTAACCCTATCTTAGGCAATGATGGAATAAATGAAAGTTCTCAATCATTTATTATGTTTCGAGAGGAAGAAAGGAAATTTTTGGCAGTCTGCCAAATGTAGTTCACTAAATGGCGCTGAGGGTACATTTCCATGCAAGCGAGTGTAGGCTCCTCCCTCATTTCCTTTGTGTTCGGTTGTGTGTAAATTTGACTGTTCAACGAAATGAATCGTGACGGTTTCACTATCGAGCAGGCACATGATTTGTTATTATATGAAGATCGTGATGAATCAGTGAATTTAAATGGTGAATCTCATGTTTCATACAGTGATACACAGCCTGAAATTGTAGAAGAATTAGCAAATTCTGAATGTAGTAATATAAGCAATGCATCACTACCATTTTCCTTATAAAATGTTATTCTTTTTTGTAATTTCTTCCACTTGAGTTCGGTACAAATTTAAGTATTCGTAATATTGTTGAAATTACGTTTTGCCCTTTCTAATAAATGTTCATTGCCAATACTATATCAATATTTTATCTTTTGATCAGTTTTCTGGCCTTAAGATTATAAATACCTATGGGGTCAACATGACCCCATCTTAGGAATTTATGTAATATTTTGATCTTAGTACTGCGAGGGTTAAGACATAAATAGAACATTTTTCGCGTTTTACGTCCTGAAAAACTACTAACTTCTACACGTTTCATGCTATTTACGATGAGAATAAAGTTCCTACAACTGAAGCAATTTCACGCCACTGTAAAGACAGCACAGCCACTTTCTTCTTTCACACATAAAGGAACCAATCAACTTAACAGATAGCATAAAAGGACTTTAATGAAAGCTATAAAAACAATGCTTCAGGTGCGAATATAAAATTTACAATCACCACGTACATATTTAATATAAACACTGTCTAACACTGAATTCCTTAGTTCTTTTACAGATCTTAAACGTCTATGGTAATGCCAAAGGATTCACTTTTACATAAACATCAACAAAACATGCTAACAAGAAAAGAAACAGCAGCCAAACTTAAGTATGGAGTATTTTGTGTACTACAATAGTACAAGATAAACACGATCTTCAAGCACAGGCGACTGCAAGTAAAGGCATGATCATCTGAATAATCTCCCAAAATTGCCTTATAAGTTATAACATAGCACATACACAATAAATTTCACACTACGTAATATTTTTGTAGAAACAGTAACTGTAAATTTCGCACACACACACTTCAATATAACCTATTCTATTCTAGCTCTTGTTATGGCGTTTCACAAAATGTCTCTTTAAATTACTCTTCTGAGCGAATCGTGCTGGACACTTGGGACACTGAAATGGTCGTTCTCCAGTATGGGTAAGTACATGTCTCTCGAGGTGCTTCGCTGCATAAAACTGTTTGGAACACCAACTACAACAATGAACCTTGCCTGCACACCTTCTTGCAACACTACCACCCAAAGATCCTGAAGATGTAATGGAGCTGGAAATAAAATTACACATTTTTTAACCTCAGTCTAATTTCCGTACTACGTAATAGGTTACGCACAATTTCAAGTTAGTATGCAGTAGATTAAAAAAGTATTTTTGTTTCTAATTTCTTTTGCTTTCATCCTGATAAATACATACTTCAAGACATCATGGATTTTGCCAGGAGGGTGTCAACTGAAATTGCGGGGGAGAGCATTTTTCGTTTTTTCGTAAACTGATAAGAGATATAGTTTAAAAATAAAGTTCCCTACTTCTATTTTCTAATCCATCACCAAGTTAAGCCACACAAATGACGGGTCTGGCTGGTAACGCTATTTCTCTTTTCCTTTCCCCAACGGACAGAATTAAATTTAAACGCAAAGATAAGATACTGTCTAATATGCAGTCAACCTCACACATCTGCAATTTTAGAAGCCTTATAGTACTTCCACTTCTACGTTCGGTAACTTTTTACCTTCATAAATATATATAACGAGTTTAAAAATTGTACATTTTCGTATTAAAAAAAATAATAATAATAACCACACGACTACAATAATAACGTTACAGTAAACAGAGTAATAAAGTTATCAGTAGTTTCTGAAACACACTTTAATATCACTAAAGAAGAGTACAGTTGGATGTTGTTGATGAGAAAAATATAGAATTAATAGACTGCTCAGCAAATATTTTTAAAAATGCCTTATTAAGAATATTCTCATCTAAAGCATTATGAATAGCAAATACATTGCATTATAGTTACGCGAACTTTTAATATCTCATGAACGAGTTTGAAGAGCAATAGGTCTCTTTTTTCACATTACGATTTCATAATTTATTTTTTATACTTATTTAAAAAAAAAAAAAAAAAAGACACAAAAACAAAAAGGTAAATACTAAATAAAGCAAAATATTCTCCACAAGCATGGGAAATCGTAAATAAAGAACATTATTATGTGAAATGATGTTCAAAGAAAAATATACGGATACACAACTGAATTTTGTACCATGATTTTAGCAAATAAAATTTTCTGGAAATTTATATCTCGTTTTTTTTTCTATGTCCTTTAAGCATCTACGGCTCAGGCCCGGATAGGGGAGGGAAAGGGATTCGGGAAGGTAAACGGCCAGGGCCTATGTGAAGGCGCCATCCCAGCATTTGCCTGGTATGACTTAGGAAAATCCGGGGAAAACCTCAGTTAGGATGGTCGGCCGCTGGGATCGAACCCACGTTCTCCCTGAATGCTATGCTAACGCTCTACCACTGAGCTAGAAAATTTATATATTATATGCCACAGTATATTCACTCTCAAGTACATTTGTGAAGGATTCATCCAAATAAATCGGCACATTAGGTCTTATTAAATACATGCAATTGAACACTTCTTGGAAATCATTATACCAAAATCTGCAGCACGTTCTTCGACATTCACAATCTCAGAATAATAATCCAAGTTAACAAAATGTGCATCAGGTTTGTGAAAACGATTTAGCTGGACGTAAGTAACATCTAGATAAAAGTACTTTCCACAATGATCTGCAAATTTTTGTCTCAGTTCGACATACATTTCATTTGTCACTGTTCCGAAATTTAAACACTGGCTGCAATTCGAACGGCTGCAGCCTTACTTCACTTTGCAACGCCGTTTTCTTGTTTCCAATGTCAACTTGTAGGTCTTTATTTTAGTGCATAAGTGCCGATCCATGATTAATTTCAACAGCAAATCTCACCGGTCATATAAGCATTGCTTCGCTGCCAGTTCTAGAATCCGGCATGCAGTACTGACCACCCCCAGACAATGTGTGGTCATGACTAGACTAAGGGAAAATTTACACACACTGGAAACGTCTTTTATAGTGATGATGAACCCAGAAAGGTGGCACAAAATTGGTTTAATAGACTGACAGTCGATTCTGGTACAGGAAAACTTCTGAATCGTTCTGATAAATGTTTGAATCTGGGTGGTCATTATGTTTACACGCAGTATACGTAATGTAAAATTGTCAACTATATAGTTTTCTAAAAGCATGTAATTTGCATCTAAATTCAGGATCAATCTTTTTTTTTTTTTCTAACGGCTCTTCTAAATATGCTCTTATACTAATGAAACTGGAATATTATCACACAGACCCCCCTCCAGAAAAAGAGAAAAACGTAACCATAGATTCATCTTGTAACGTTGCAAAGATCCCCAAACATCTTGATCACATGTCTACCTTAGGTACACAAATGACGAGTTAGGCAGTGTCTCTGCAAATGATGCTTCCGGTTGAATCTTGCCGAACACATGTGACATTGGAATGGGCGTTCTCCCGTGTGTGTTCGTTCATGTCTCTTCAGGTCCTTTGGGGAGCCAAACCCTTTGGAACACCAACTACAAGAATACCATTTTATGCCACACATCCTTGAAACAGTAGCATCCAAAGACAATCCTACTGTTGAAGATGTAGCAGAGCTGGAAGTAAAACGAGAACTTATATATCTCAGTTTCTCGTGTTACATTGAACGTTACACAAAATTTGAAGTTGAGTATTAAGTTACATTTTTTAAAGGAAGTGATTTCTTGATTTCTTACTGCTCCAGAGTAACTCATTTTTATATATACAGGGTGATTCGCAAGTGATGGTCATAAATTGAGGGGTGAATTACTCAGGCCGAAACAAGATCTTTTGAAGTTAAAAAAAAGCATGCAATTTCCGAACTAGAGACGTCCAAGTTAGCGAGGCATCGTCACATATTGACAAGTAATGACGTAAGAAGTGTCGGTTTAGCAAATCACAATCGAAGTAGTACGTCTTACATCTATTTGAGAAATGTTTACGATTGAAGATTGCAGCTTAGAGGAGATTTCTATGCTTGTCTTTGACGTAATGAGAATTCCTTCATAATGAAGTTCTTACGTGGGAAAACAGCATTTGCTCAATCATATTGTCCTTTCTGAAATACATGTACTGGAATTGTGATTTCGTAAGCCGACGTCATTATTTGTTGTCGAGATATGATGTCATTTGTCAAACTGTCTCGGTAACTTTTGGCGCCTCTAGCTTCAAAACTATGCATGATTTAAAATTTCTTCAAAGAAACTTTTCTCTTGATTCGGTCTGAGTAATTTCCCTCTCAAACTTGCTCCAACTATTTTGAAACAACCTATATATCTCTTTACTCTTCCACACCAAAGACTATCCGTAATAAGATCACTATTTTATAGATTACCCCAGTATTTAATGAATTTTGCAGTGAACTTGATATTACTTGCAGTTGCAAAGTATATTTGGGGAAGATTACTGAACGATTGAATATATAACGTTTCATTTTGTCCTGTTTTGTGCCGAGTTAATTGTTATTTCTTTTGATTGTTGTGTCACTGTTATTATGTCCAAGTAATTATCCAATGTTATAATGACCTATATCAGAATCATATCCGAATCTTACTTCATACGATGAGAATAAACAAAATACGATATAGAGAAAAAAAAGAACACAAACTACGTAGTCAAGCGATCCCAAAACAACATAACAAAAATTTTACAATTTAAAATTTTCACGACATCGCAAACTCTTCAGGATACATGTTTTCTTATCTTCCAAGTATATATTAAAACACAACCGAGAATTGTTGGATTTCAAAATAAGTTTGATTAATAAGCAAATTCAATAATTACAATTTAATATAAAAGAAATCGAAAGTTCAATTCTTCTAAAACATATTTGGTATAGTTGATTTATTTATGCTCTTCCTACAACAAGAATTATAAATATCAATTCTCACACTAACGAGAAAATAATTAAAATTCCAAACAACTTAGAAACTAAAGATATTGTAGCCATATGTTCTTCTTCACACGTAAAGGACTCAATAAACACAACAGACACCATACACACTTTTATTAAATCTGTAGAAATGTTCCAGAAGCGAATACCGTGTTTTTTTTCTCTAATAATCAATGCGTGAGAATCTACACTGTAATATGTGTTTAAAGATCTTAGGATCTGAAGCCACTGTGCATAAAGACACGTTAAAACAGCGTTACAAAGAGAGTAACGTTAGAACATGTAACACGTAATGCTTACATATAATTTCTGCAACGTCAACATTAAAAAAATGTGTTTCTTAGCTGCTGAGAAATGCATTTTCATAAAAT
>JAGDQP010067137.1:0-10343 GCA_022664845.1 Lepisma saccharinum
GCATGCTTTTGTATCAAAAGCAAGAGACATACAAAAGAATTACATTATTTTGTTACGTTGACGGTCGTGCGGAGTTCGTGAACACCCCAGCCAGAACAAACAAACGTGCAAGATTATTACATGTTTAACCCACTGTCGCAGTTTATATGCTTTAGTGTAATTATGAATGGTTCTCTGGATTTGTCGATGTAATCGAAGTGATTCTGGATTTCCGGTTTTCTGGTAGTCACTATAGAGATGTCTGCATCATTGCATAAGTGGTAGATATTGTGGAGGAAGATTGAGTCTGTAGGGATGTTGGGTGGTTTGTGGGATGAATTTTTTGGATGCAGAATTAAGAGCATTGGTAATGGTGTCAATCTGATTATAAAAGTCGGTTTCAGTAGGGAGTGAGGTGTTCGGGTTCAAGCGGATTATCATTGATATAATCCCTGTATCCGATCCAGTCTGCTTTGTTGAAACGTAGTTTTTTCTCAGTGGTATGTTATTTTGTGTGAAAGGTTTGGCAGCTTAAAGTGAGTTTTATGGGGGTGTGATCGCTACCTATTAGGTCTAATACATCGAAGTTACAAAGTGGTGTTAAGTTGGTAGATGCTATTGCAATATCCGGTGTGGTATTCGAAATTGGTCTGATGTGTTTCGGCAGTTGATGTACAGTTCCTGTTGTTTGAAATTCAATGATATTGTTGAAAAACTATTTGTTCTCTGTCTGGGCGACTATGTATGTTAATATCGGCCATGATTATATATGTGCGAAAATTATTTGAGATATATGCAAAGAACGGATACGGTATGGGATGGCCCAGACGGATGTAGATGGTCGCAAGGGTGATGTAATTATGTTTATAGTATAGAGTTGTAATTATGTGTTCTGGTAGATTGGGAATTTGATGCATATGTAAACGATAAGGTATGGAAGGTGAAGAACCTATAGCAGTGCCACCGTTTGCCCTGAATGCCGGGAATGTACTGTCGTTTCGAAGGAGTGAGTAGCGTGGTATTTTACAGATGGTGGTAGGTTTGAGATAGGTTTGGTTTAAGAGGAAAGCATTGATCTGTTCTTCCAGAAGCAGCTGTTGAAAAAAGAGTTTTCTGCGTTGGAAGTGAACGTATATTTAAGAATAGAAATATCAAAGCCATGACTGTATGTGCGAGGAGTTTGGAGTTGAACTTAGACTTATGTTGCAAGTGTCGTAGCATGAAAGTGAGCATAAGGACCAGAATATGTTGAACTGGAGTTAACATGAAGAGTGGTTTTTGCTGCGGGCTGTATTTGTTGCAAGATGAATGGTCGTTGAAATCGATGTGTATTCTGAAGCACTACGGTGAGGAAAGCAATAAGTTGACCGACCGTGATTGGTTGAAAAACAGATGCAGTGCTTGTGCCTTGGTGCTTTATTTCTGGAGTGCGTATAGGAACTATGAGTTCTAGCTTTGATGGTTCCGGTGCACACTCCCTTTACATTTGTAACTAAATGTCGGGTGATTGTCTCCGCATGTAGTGCATTTCGGTGGTTGTTGTGCGTTATTGCAAGATTTAGTGTCATGTGGTCCTGAGCAAAATCCGCATTTGTCTTCATTTGGACACTTTGATGTTGGATGCACGTGTACTGCTGACATTTTTCACATCTTATTGGTAGCGGTGGTGGTGTATGTGAAGGCTCTAATCTGTACCTGCGCTTGTACACATATGCACCGAGTGAGAAGATCGTCAGTGGTTTCCTGGCTATTGGTGAGTACTCGTACCTATGTTCTTGGGTTCGTGCCTCAAGTTTTAGTTCGTCTTCTGTTTCGTTGTCCGGGATGGATGGTTCTATGCCTCGTATTACAACAGATAATGTGGGTGATTTGCGAGGTGGTGGTGGTTGCCGTGGTGGTTTCTCCTCCAGTCTTGTCATATTTGCGGATTTTCCGAAGATTTCATAGCTATGTTTGTTTCGAATGGATCAAGCGAGATTTGAGTCTGTAGACTGAATTGTAACACCGTTTCTGGTTGGTATGATCCTACTGATTTGCTCATGGAGACATATTTGGAAAATTGGGGAAGTAATAGCTTACTATTCTGATATTTCGAATCAAAGTTAGTGAGCAAGAATACGTGTTTCGTGTTTGATGTTCAGAGTCGGAGTCACTTATGGTATGGGTTCTTTTTGATGGTGGTGATGAAGAACGTCCTTGCATAACTTCAGTTGGTGAACGAGATCGTGAGCGTGTAGATGTTTTCTCTGTCCTACGTTGATGCCTTGAAGAGACTAATGTCGAGTATGGTGGTGGTCCATGAACTTGTGCTGGAAGTTGGTGAAGTCCAGCTTGCTGCTTTTCAGTCATATTGCTTGTGCTTGACATGTAGATAGACAAAATGATTGTTGTGATGATAACCTGTCCAATTACTGTTGTTAGGAAGGCCCCCGTGTTGAAAGGGGAGCATGTTTCTGATGAGGTAGGAGTTTACCGATGATGAGAGTAAATGACTACAGATGTTAATCTTTAGATGATCAGTCACAGTTCAATGACTGCTGTATCTCAGGCTAACTCCATCCTCCAACACTGAAATAATGCTGTCGATCCTATTTCGGTGGTACACTTACTGGTCTCGCCTGTGCGTATGCAACACTGGGTCCTCGGTAGTAAGATAACCATCCAATGATAGGCTAGGTAAAGTTGTTGAAGGAAAACTTTTTTTTATAACAAATTGATAGCCATAGTGCAGCCATGACTATCTCCCACACAGAAGGTTTCGCCCTCTCCATAGGGAAAGGGAAGTTAAAATATGGGAGAAGTGAAAGTATAGGAGTAGGGCAAAGGGAGTTTACATGATATGATCATGTTTTCGGTGCAAAGGCGAATGAAATTATGAGGTAAAACACGCCACATCATCGGGTTTAAATTAGTAGAAACAAATGCAAGTTATCTTCTGTCCCCGGGGCGCTGAGGGAGACATTTGGTGCCCTGTTAGTAACAGTAGGACTATTGTGCATGTAATTAAAGTATGAAGTTTGGTGCTTGTGGGTCAGAGAAGGCTGTGAGGAAATGGTAGGTCTGGATGGTTGTTGGGTAAGACTGAGAAGTATATGCTGATCAGGGGTGATAATGCGCTTGTAATGTTGGGTGCGCTCTGATGATCGTAGGCTGCATCAATGTGCATGATGTCTAATAGTAGGGTGTAAAGTTTCATAGCGAGTAGTGATGAAGCGCTGTCGTAATGTTTCAAGGTGGAACAAGATATGGGACATAGTGATGCGTGCGTATAACTCTGCAGTAACTGTATTCTGTAAGCTAGGCAAAACGCATGTCGTTCTAGTATTTTTAATTTATCGTAAAATTTCTGCGGCGCTGCTAGCCAAGTACAGGACTTAGAAAGACTTTATAGGTGTTAAGAACGGCAAGTGGTGTGAGGCCCCATGTTGTGCCGGTAAGGCGTTTTATTAGATTGAGTCTATTGTAGGCTTTGTAAGATATTTCAAGTGGTCATTCCAAGTACGATGATGATCGTATGTGAGTCTTAAGCATTTGACGGTAGTAGTAAGTTTGATTCTAGTGTGCTGTATTTGCAAGATGGGAAGAGTGGGATTTCGTTGAACTTTCGATCATTGTTTAGGTGGAAGAAATATAATGGCTTGTGTTCTTGTAGCGTTTATTGTGAGTTTCCAAGAGTTATATAACAGCAATTGATGACAGGAGTCTATTGTGGTTCGCATGGTTCTGTTTATTTGCTGAATGGTGTTGACGGTGGCGAGAAATGCTATATCATCTGCATATTGGTAAAGTTTTATGTTTGCAGGCAGTGTAGGTAGATTAGAACAGAACATGATGTATAGCAGCGGTGTGAGAGCTGTTCCTTGTGGTACTCCGATATGAAAGAAGATTGGAAATGAACTGGCGTTGTTGATGGTTATGTATACAATGCGATTTGTGAGGATTTGTAAATATAACGGATATATGCGATGGGTAGACGAAAACGTAGAAGTTTCCAGATGAGTTCCTGGTGCTATACTTTGTCAAATGCTTTCTCTAGATCGAATAGTATTAGAGAGGATGTTTTGCAGGTGTTGTAGTGACGGGTGAAGTGATTGGTTAGATGAAGTAGTTGGTCCTGGATACTATATCCTGGTCTGAAGCCTTCCTGATGATCTGGAAGCAATTGATGATCCTGGAGATGGATATGAAGACGTTTGACCAGTATGGGTTCTAGTATTTTGCCAAGTGCGGGGATTAACTGGATGGGACGGTAGGATGAAACTGAGGACGTTTATTAGCTTTAAGAAACATTGGCGTTTTTTATGTTTTCCAATCTACTGATACATATCCTTTGCGCAATATGAAATTGTAGATAGCAGCTAGCAGATGGAGTAAGCAGTATGGTCCTTTCTTTACGTGACGAAGCCAGGAGCAGTAATTTTCTTACGTGCTATTGTTGCTGTTATGTCCTCGACGGTTATTGGTGTTGTAATGTGACCATTTTCGTTGAGATGGTGTTCGTCATCGGGTTGCAATTCTGGAGATGCGATGTTGAGGCTATGAATTGGATTGTTCTGTGGTGCAAGGCTGTTGGTCGGTGTGAAGATGTCCTGTAGATATTTTGCAAATGCGTTGGCTTTATCCTGATCAGTTGGTCGTCTCGAAGTAGTTGTGGTTCTTTTTCCAGTAAGCTGATTAAATCTCTTCCAGTAGGATGTGCAGTGTCTTTGAGTTGATTACACGTTTTTATCCATTATCGCAATTTGTAGGCGTTTATATAACTGCATACTGTTATTTGTAGTTAGCGATGAAGCTGGATTGCATATTCGGATGTATTCACGGTATTGTTGGCGAGAGCGACGAACTAAGACTAGGTGCTGCGGTTGTAATTTTGGCTTGTACGACGTTGTCTTCGTAGTAGGTATATGCAGTTCGGCTGCTGTTTGTATGCAATTTGTGACGATGTGCACGGTGTTATACAATTCTTCTTCTGTGGTAGGTTCTTGTACGGATTGTAGGTTGTCGTTGAGGTGGTTTCTATATTTGTTCCAGTTTACTAGGTCATATCTTATAGATGTACGCTGGAGATGATCTGTTGGTCGTATTTGATGTTTGCGTTGTATAGTAAGTTGTTGCGTTGTATATGTACATGATCGCTTCCTATTGTATCCAGGACCTCGAGGTTACAGTGGGTGGTAATGCTGGCAGAGAGGTTTCCGGAATACACGCTACGGGAGTTTCAGACGATAATTTTAAGAAACCAAACTAATTTAAAGTTTCAAGAAAAAGTAACCGTATTCAATTATAAAAATGAACTATTAATTCAATAATTTTAACAATTGACGTTAGTTACTACAATGTATTAATAATTAACGTTGTTAAATATATTCAATTTCTATTTCACTTTTCCGTTATTTTATCATTTTAGTCATAATATTTGTGTTCTCGCGGCGCGACACGGTGCAGGTAAGCGATTTCGCGGCATATTAGTGTGACCGTGCACACCGTTTGAAAATCGCTGTTATGATAAATATAGTAAACGTTGGACAGGCACCACATATGTTTTTTTGGCGATACAATTGTAACTTCATGTAGACGTGACGCAGAATTAATTATACTCGAGTGGATACATACAGGTTGAACCCGAAAGACGTGGGAAAACTTCGGGAGATGATTCCGGAGATCAAAACAAGAAAGAAAGTCTTATGTCAAGTTCTCGAATTCTGCTTCGTTGAAGAGATACAGGATTGCCAACTTGGAATAAAAAATCGACTGTTGACAATTCTAACTCAACAGAACGACGTTGACAACATGCGAGAAGTAATTCTTGATACAAAACAAGAAGGAAGGTCCTAGGAAAGCAAGCAAAAAGGTTGCATCATTTCGGATGTAGAGGTGGCCGAAGGTGGGGGAAAGTAAATGTCAGGGCGGGGTCGGATACCAAGAACGGCAGAAGTAGCGGTCCAGGGCAACGTGACGCTGCGGACTCAGGCTGGAGCATTCGGCAGTTACGTCAGTCATTGATGAGTCATGTGAACGTTTGCATTGAAAGTCATGGGGACATTAAAAACACTTAGTGTGATTTAACTACAGGTAAGTAATCTATTGCTGTGCTGTACGTATGTTTGCTACAAAATTAGTTTTATTGGGAGCGAAGTATGCATTTCTGGCCATAATTACTCTACAGGATATCATTCATGCTCCGCGTGTCGCGCATGACTTCGCTCATCATCTGTGAGTTCGCTGTCCTTATCTTTTCAGTCATTCGTTTTGTGAGCGTTCGTCGTAGTTGCCTACGTTACTTGTTACGAGCGAAACTTGCGTCTGAGGGACGTACCGTTTCGATCATGCGACAGAACCATCAACTACCAGGCTGCTCCTGCTTATTTAGACACCTCTGTCTGCGAAACTATGTATGGTAGATTTTCAGGATGTTCGTATGTACATGTTTCCTGTCTGGACTCACCTCCTGCAGTTTGTCTATATCTTTCTAATAAGTTACAATTGTCAACATTCGATTTTGGATTCCAAGTTGGTAAGGCTGTATCTCCTTGACGAAGCGGAATTCGAGAATTTGGCATAGAACTTTTTTTTTATTTGCTTTTAGGAATCACCTCCCGAAGTTTTCCCACATCTTTCGGGTTCACCCTGTAGGAAAACAAAAGGGCATATAGATATAAACTTTTTACAGAAGATGAAGGTAAACGCCCGATTTAAGAACGCACTATAAATCAAATTAAAATCATCTCTACTTTTGGATTTTTGTGTGAGGTTGGCGCTAAATGAATTACCATAACAGGCAATTAAAACTCATTGTTCCACATTGCGTAGCATGTTACAAGTAGTTGTTTTAGTTATGAATTTGGTTCGGAACTCCTACAAAGAATGAAACTATATATAATATATATAATATATTATATATTATAATAAAACTATAATTATATATATATATTATTTTTCTGTTCTTTTCCATGTGTTTTTATGTCAGTTTAATTTGCCTTTTTAAAGTTATTTTACGTTTTAATGAGTGTATATTCCGAAACTCAGGGTTGGGGTTCAATTGCCCCCTTCCCCCAAAAGCCGACTCTCGTTCTTTTGTTAATAGTAATGGAAGTATCAAACTCTAAAGTTCATTTTCCCAAACCTGCACTCCCTATAAAGACGATACAATGCATTTGTGCACCCTAGATGGTTTGTAATTTCTCTTATATTCATGTCAGGAATCTATTGACGTGGTTTAGTACAATTAGTACACAAATTGAACAATTTTAGTTTAACTGCTACTAAATGTCCTTGGAGATGTTTTTCGTATTTCATAGTGTTCTTTGGAAGGCAAGGAACTTAACCTAAAATTTTGGGGCAGATTGGGTAATAGTCCTTCCACACCAGTTAATTCAGGTTCCGAAAACTACGAAAATAGTTTTATGACAGTTAGAAATCTAACTACTCTACCAAATCCAAACAGTAGTCCACCACTTTCGCGCATATACTCCTTACACACATGTACACTTATCTAACATGTAATACTGCACTCATAAAAAGCTACATGTAGCTAAGATAACTTTAAGATGTGGGAAATAAATAACTACAAGTTAAAAATTTGTTTTTAAACTCTTGTTTAAACTTTTATATTAAACAAACATTTACATATAGCAAATACTGCTATCACTGCTACGAGAAAATACCAGTTCTACCCATCGCTATGATGGCACACAAACGAAGAAGTCTGCTACCGTCAGTGTTTCCATATCACGTTTACCAAAATTAAATATCAAAAACATTTCTGGATTTTTACTTTTTATTTATTACATTGCTAATTTACTTTGAAATATAATTTTCTAAATTTTAGGGTTGATCGACAGGTTAATCACCAGTTTAACTTCTGGTGAACGTTTCTGCCTTTGTGGGCTCTAACACTTCGTTTGGGGCTCTGACCGTTTGTGTGGGGTTTCTGACCGTTGTGTGGGGTTTCTGACCGTATCGTGGGCGCTTTCACCATTTGTATTGGCATTTTGACCGTTTTCACATTTGGGGATTGTAACCGCGTCTGTGTTTTTTTTACCGTTTGCGTGGGGGATCTCACTGGTCATATGGGTCTTTTGACCGTCTTTAAGTTTGGGTTTTCTGACCGTTTTTATGGGAGTTTTTACCGTTTATGCGTGTGGGGATTCTGACCGTTTGTGTGGGCGTTCTGACCATTTGTGTGAGGGTTCTGACCGTTTTCGCATTTGGGGATTCTGACGGTTTGTATGGGGTTTCTGACGGTTTGTATGGGGTTTCTGACCGTTGTGTGGGTTTATTGACCATGTGTGTGGGGTTTCTGACCGTGTCGTGGGCGTTCTGACCATGTGTGTGGGGGTTCTGACCGTTTTCGCATTTGGGGATTCTGACCGTTTGTTTGGGGGTTTTGATCGTTTTTAGTTTTGGGATTTCTGACCGTTGGGGTTCTGACCATTTGGGTGTTTGGGGGATTTGGCAGTTTTGTGGAGATTCTGACCGTTTTTACTTTTGGGGTTTCTGACCGTTGGGGGTTCTGACCTAGACCCGCTGTCTTGGGGCGCAGCCCGCCGCGTGGACCTGCGGGCAGAGGCCCGTGCGTCACGAAGCGAGTGTATTTATATATATTATACACGTACAAAAAGCTGTGAAATCCGAGCAAAAACACCAGAGGTGCAAGAAGCAAACAAGTTCGTCAGTCCTAAAATGTACTAAAATGTAATTACTTTTAGTATAATACATTGGTTAGTTTATTAGTTTGTAACTAAATAATTTCAAACATAATTTCTTGATTGAAAGTTATTATTCCGTTGATTTTGCCTTGTTTGGTTTGACGTGATGCGACAGATATATTTCAAGTTTGATACAACCTTAATTTTTGTAGATAAAATATGTTTGAAATTAAAACAATTTCAAGCTTGGTTATGCCGTGCATTAACAAGGCATATCGTGCTTTTGAAAAATCAATTATTCATTCAAGCTTGGTTATGCCGTGCATTAACAAGGCATATCGTGCTTTTGAAAAATCAAGCATTCATTGAAGCTTGATTCAACCATTTTGCTTGACATACCAAGCTTGTTTTAGCTTGTTTGTTTGACGTTCCAAGTAGGGATAGCAATCCGCTCGGCTCGAGCGGCGAGTCTAATGCTCGAGTCGTCGTTTGAACTCGACTCACAGTAACCGAGTCGCTGGGTGAGTCTCTCTGAGCAGCGACTCGGCTCGACTCGAGCACATAGTGAGCGTTGACTCTGCTCGACTCGAGCACATAGTGAGCGCCGACTCGAGCTCATAGTGAGCGCCGACTCGACTCGACTCGAGCATTTGTGACCACTGACTCGACTCGAGTAGGTACTGAGCACCGACTCGACTCGACTTGAGTCTGACCGAGTCGTGACTCGAGTCGAGCTAGTCGTTGACATCGAAATTACTCGAAAAAAAAACTTTTTAAAACATTCTTTTCTTAATCAGTTCGTACTAAAAAGTAAAATAATAATAATAATTTTGTTTATGCATGACTAAAAAGAAATGAATGGGGAGCGTCATTTAAAGAATTTATGAAGTTATTGCATATGAGAGAGCGCCTCATGCTTTTCTATTTAGGCATGCATAAACATTTGTTTTCCCTTTTTAGTACGAATTGATTAATAAAAGAATGTCTTTAAGAAGTCTTTTTATTCTTTGGTTATGTTAATTTAGTTTCACTATTTGCTGTTTCTTTGCTACTAACTTTGGAAACAATGATACTAGAAAGCATGATAATCGACGTGAAGTTAGTTTATTGATCTTTTTGGAAAAGTAATTTGTTGTTCTAAGTGTTCTCTAATAACTGAACAAGTAGAAATCCGAGATAGCTGTGTACAAATTATCAAGTAAGATAACTTTGCATCAATCTGCTCGGCTTGAGCGGCGAGTCTAACGCTCGAGTCGAGTCGTCGCTCGAACTCGACTCACTGTAACCGAGTCGCAGGATGAGTATCTCTGAGCAGCGACTCGGTTCGACTCGAGCAGTTCTGAGTACCGACTCGAGCAGTTCTTAGTACCGACTCGAGCAGTTCTTAGTACCGACTCGAGCAGTTCTGAGTTCTGAGTGGGCTTGAGTGGTGTACTTCTTAGCGGAGAGACGTGTGTTGGTGTCGCTCCTGTTTGAACGGCTGTTTATGTGGTAGAAACGGACTGGACATGGAAAGCAAGTAAGTGAACTTTTTCCATATAAGTGTGACATAAACTAGCGCAAGCACCAACTTCCCCCGATTTTTTGGAGGGGAGTTATTGAGTGGCGAAGTTATACACGTAAATCTTATAGAACCGCAAAAAAAGCCACGTTCATGCCAACACGTACGTACTATAAAATGAAAAATCATTAGTCAGCATTTCAAAAATAAACCGG
>JAGDQP010067138.1:0-11188 GCA_022664845.1 Lepisma saccharinum
GAGCTGTTCTGTAAAAGTATTTTCTTAAGAGAAGATTTAGTATATGAAACCAATAGGAGTGTTTGTTTTGCCTGCCTTCCATTTAATTAATCTTTGAAAATGACAAGAGAGTGGTTTCTATACGATATCAGGCAAGAAGCCACCATCAAATAAAAAATTCTCGTATTATTTGTTGATCACTTTTGAAAAAGAGATACGTTAGATAAATCTGTATCTGTAACTGGATGATGGATAAGATTATGCTGCGAAACATGCATAACAGATTAGCGTGTATTGCCATAGCTACTTAAAAGATCTGTCTTGTGTTTTAAACTTTTCCTGGAGATAAGAGAAAGAAACAAGTTCATAATCAGAAGCTTGTCGTTGAAACTGTTATAGTCTCTTTCTAATAAACTTTGAATCTTATTTTATAAAATTAGCGAAATAGAAAGAAAAGAATCGTCTCCTAGACATTCGTGGAATGTCAACAGATATTACAATGGTTCGTTTTAAAACACTAATACTTAACCAAAATATATGTCTTGTGTAGAAAGTTACGACTGCCAGTCTTGAATACCTTATTGTTACGAATATTTTGTTAGGATTTCAAAGTTTGATTCAAGAAAACCTGCACTTTAATATGTTTTTGACTTGTTATTTTCCAAACGTATAGCAAAATACCTAATATTCGTGTAAATTACTTCAGAATTAAAGATACGTTGACGTTATTGCTTTAAAAAATTCTCGTCCTAATAGAAAAATGTGAATGGAACCATTTGGGCAGTTTCAGGTTGTCTTTCCTTTGAAAATTGTTTGTTGGCAAAAAATCGACTAGTGGGTGAGTAAAATTGTCATATACTAAAAGATTTATATAACAAGAAAATCAATCGAATTTTTAGTGTAAAATAAAAAGCCTGAATGCATTTCCCAATATTTATTATAAGCAAAAGAACAAAAGCGAAAATATACAACATTTTTACACTTCACTAAGACAAATGTTGCTTCATATCTTTTTAGGATTTCAAGACACATTATATTTACAAAAAGAAATAAAATTTATGTCACATACCACTACATTTGAACTTATTCTGTCCACGTTTGATATTCGCTACCCAGTGGTCACCCTTACTGAGTCTATTCCTTACAGATACATGTGAAGCTTTGACATATATCTGTTCAATATCTGATTGAATTTGGAGAAAGCTTGTTCCTAAAGACAGGGTATTAACATAGTTCAAAGTAGTCATGGACGTTCGATGTAGAACAGGGGAGTAGAAACGTGTCTCTGTTCAGGAACTCCTTTCTTGCTTAAGGGACTAGTTAGTATTTCTAACATTTTTTAACATTAATGGAAAACCACTTGAAGACGGCACTAGTTACACTATGTTTTCCTTTTAAAGGTTATATACCTCTTTAAAAATGACTGGATTACATTGAAGACGCTTCGTTTGGTCGTGTAAGTATTTGTTTCGACGTTTGCACATATGGTTCCATGGGTTGGTCCAATGCAGAAAGCATCCCTGGCATAGTAAGTATTCACTACTTTAATGACGTCTCAATGTTTCACAGATACAACCGAGCTAGGCACTTTCAATGTACAATCACACAGACTTTCGTTGACAACTTCTTCATCTGTCTCTGTGGCTTCCCCTGCAACACTAAAAGCTATCTCACATGAATTATCAGTGGTAACATTGTCGTCTCCATCCAGCACTATAACGTCAAACTCCTCTACGTTATTTAAAACTGGCTAGTATGATGTAGTACTGGCTAAATTTTCTTCGTCACCGTTAAGTACTGTTACTTTAGGCTACTCCACTGCGCCAGATATCTTGATCTTTTCAGTCATTGGAAGAGTTCTAGGATATAACTAAATGTAAGGATATCCTACTCATATTTACCAACTCTGAGACTCCACCCTCATGCCAATGAAGTCAATTTGTTGCACAATAGATCTGCGTAGTACCATTTTCTTTCTTATATATATTTTTTTCAGTTATCAGGTCATTAATACTTCCACATTACCTCACAAAAGACTCCTTGATTTGACAATGAGACTAAAATAATATCTTGTCGTTATTCCATGAATAACAATTTCGACCTTCAAATCATAATTAGTGAGGTTAATACTACTTTAAGTTTCTTGTAGGACACTTGCAAAAATTACCATACAAAATCCGATTCCCTATCTTGAATAAATTCTGAAGTCACCTCTGTGTTTCTCTACAGCATGATGGTTTGATTTCCTCTATTGGCTAAGAATTCCAAAGTCTCTGTCTGTTTGGTCTAGCGCTTAGTATTGTTCAGTAAGGAAACAAGATTTTTGCTCCTATTGGTCTAGTGGTTAGAGTTCTTGTCTACTTTCTGTACTGTTCAATTGGCAACTCACTACATAATAAAACTGTAAATTGTCAATTATCTACGTGTTTCCTAAGTTTGGAATCTGTTCTGTATTATTTCGGGTCAATGTATGTTTTATTTGTATGTTTTTTATATTCAGAGTTCAACTTACTTGTAATTATCTTCTTTCAAACAAAATTATAGATTCTGTAATGTTCAACCAGTTTTCTATTTCTAAGAAAATGAAATTGATTAAACCAAAATGATGAAAACAGTTTGCTACCTAAAACATTTTCTGAAACAAAAACCGGAACAACTTTTCTTGTGACAACTTCTTTAAAACTTAGAATTTTTTCTCTCCAAACATAAAAACCGAAAAAACTTTTTACCAAATGGAAAACAGATTTTTTCTTATGAAAACATTTGTGAAAAGTGAAAACTAAACTTTCTTTCTTACAAATACTTTTTCTTGAAAGTGAAAGCTAAAAATGTTCTTACGAAATTTTTTCTTTAAAGTGAAAATTAAAAATTATTTCTTACTAAATGTTTTTGTGAAAACAGCAACATCTTTTTTCTTATGAGAAGTTTTATAGAATGAAACTTTTTTGTAAGACAGAAATCGAAACGCAAATATAATTTTGTAAAGGTAAAAAGCTTTTTCTCAAGTAAAGACTCACACCAGTTTGGTAATTTTTGCTGCATCATAAGGTCACGAAACCTTCTCTATAACTGTGAATTACATCTTCCCTGTTAAGACAATGTTTCCTTATTTTTACATTGAACTTTCCTCTAAGTATTTCACGAGTGTTCTAATTATTGAAATAGAGATGTGTTTAAAGAAATCACACAGTCCTTTCTTTTATTTAAAGTTAAGAGACTAACCATCTTTGTTACTGCAAGTTCTGGAATGCTATGTATATTTTCATTCATAGGATTATGTATATTCAAACTTTAAAGACCGAGTTTGGTAACGTCTTGTCATAGCTTAAGAGAAAATTATTTAACACTAGAATGAAATCTATGCAGGGTTGAGTAAATGGTAGATATATATTTTTTCACAAACCTGTGAAGTTGTTCCACACCTACGTCTGTAAAAGTATAGTAGGAAATGGTGATTTTCCATTCTTGATGATTTAACTGGAATAGTCTAGGCCTAAAAATCATTTGCGTCTGCAATTTATTCGATTTGCTGAACAATCAGATTATCTACTGTCTTGTTGTCTTCCACTAAGATATACAACTCTACAAAGTATGAGGGAGCTTTCTTAAAAGACAATGATAATAACATTACTACTACACTTCTTTCGCCTACTTGTTGTGCAATCTATCCTAACAAGAATGTATTATAGGTAGTATTCATCCTAGGGGAGCAGTGAAGATCGATAAACTTTACGTTCAGTATCCATTGTGTTGTATACGCAACCCAACAGTGGGCAGGTTTGAACGCTGACACCTTCGATAAATTATAAAGTTTAGGGTCAAGTACATCGTGTACCGTTGGTGGTTTGTGTAGCAACACTAGCGAGCAAGTTCAGGTTGATATATGTTACATGGAGTCCAATACTCGTTCATTAGGTCTCATCTTGTGTGCAATGCGAGCTTGCATTTACTTTTTGCAATGATTAAGTTCAGTTCTATCTTAGATGAATTATATAAAAACAAGCAAGACTGCCTTCCGGAACCTTGAAGATCTCCTGATTGGTATCTTGGAGGTTTACGCATATATATAGAACAGGATATCCCAGGGATATCAGGTTTAGATCCACAATATTCGTACAATGTCCCAGAATACTTGGGATCAATTAAGGATATTCCTAGGATATACTTTTTAGAATATGAATTGAATATTCTAGATTAAAGTTTCAGGAAGATTCGTTGAATATTCTGAGAATATCCCCAAAGAAAAAGTGTCCTCCCCATATTCGTAGAATATACTCCGGATATCCCCAGGAATATTTTTGGGATAAGCGCTTATCCCGGACATTCAGATATTCGTAGAATATTCTACTCATGTACTAAGAATATTTGAGAATATCTTTGGGATATTCCAATACTCTCATGGGGGATATTCGTAGTATATTCCTAGAATGTACCTGTGCTGTATGGGCGAGTTGACATTCAATGTCTTTCTTGAATTTAAGTTGTTCAAATAAACTATTAATTGTCTATCTTAAAATGGTATTGGGAACTCAAGTATTTAAAATAGTTAAATTTATTAAATTCATTTGAGTTTGGAAACACTTTAGGTTGTTAAATGGCAACACTGATTGATTGCAGTGTACTTAAATACTAATGCTACATAAAGTCTTAAACAATAAACAATAATTAATAAATTATTCAGAGTTCGCAAAACTCATTAACATAGGGTTAGCAACTCTTGGATACAGTTTTAGCAGTATAATGTTTTTATTTTATAATGCAAGTGGTATGTGTAAAGATGTTACGAAAAAATATTTTGACATGCTCAGCACTCCAGTCGTCTTCCCCTGTTTCTAGTCTCCTCTGAATATGTACTAAAAGATTTCAAGAACTCAGTTTATCACTAAGAGCATAAACTGACACAATCTGCAAAATTACAACATATTTGTTTTTCAGTACAAACATATTAATCTAATATCTTACATATGGCTGCTGGCCATATCACCCATTTGCCATTCATTTCTCACTGCCTCTTTATGGTCAAGAAGTGGAAAGATAGCGGCGAAGGGAGAAGGTTGCGTTTGGTTGCTTCATCTGTTCACATGTGTTCTATGTGGTGACAATCTTTGTGCATATATGTATGTATTTGTGTCTATTATCTCAAGGACGCGCTACAACAGTCAGCAATTACGGGAAGAGGTCCTTTTAGCAATTGACAGTTTCAAGTAAAGTTAGGAAAACATTGTTTAGCGATAGTGGCAAGGATTAGAACATTGAAGTCAATTAAATAAATAAATACCATCTTGCCTCCGAATAAAAGCAATAAGTCGGTAACAACAATATCTGTCTTCTCTCTATACAAGAGAATATACTCTACAAATAGCGTACAGAAAGGCTATAGAAACATTATTTAATTAATAGAACAAAAAAAGCATTTTAGTTATGATATTACACCTAGATGGCCTCGGAAAAGATAGACATGTACTGATTTCTGAATCCATATCGTATAAACTGAGTCTACATTGTAACTGCGATACAAACACTTGAATCACCATCCTAAAACACAACAAGAAACAATCCCTTTTCTTAAATAATGTCTTCATGTGCTTTCAAGCAGTCTTTTCTCACTAAAATCAGTCCTACGTAATGTTATTTCATGCAAAATACTTCAAATATATGTTCTGCCTTCTTCAAATACAACCGATCTCCATATCAAAAGTGTCTTTCTACCGAAACTTGTATACAAAATCGATACGTACTCATGAAATTACAATTCAAAGACTAGATTCTGCTTAAAAATCATACTGACGGTATTTCAAATGTCAGTTTTCAATCTACATATTGTGCTCCATCTCTTTCAAACCACTCCGGTGTAAGTAAATCCATCCTTTTCTCTTTGAAAAACATTTTCAAGCTATTTCAAATGACACTCTTCTCGTTATATATTGAATACAAGGAGCGTCTTCCCGGCAACAAACAGTAAAAATTTACACAAGTTTGATCAATCAACTTTGCTTTCCTATTTAATACGCAATTGCGTAAGAACATTTCCTCAAAATAGTGTCTAAATTCCATTCTGAACAGTTCCTTCCCGAGAAAATCAAACTTAACAGTCTCTAAGTACCGTAAATTCTATGTAAAATTTCCCATTTCTTGTCTTAAGTATCTACAAAATAAATGTTTTTTGGTTAAAATCATGTTCTATAGTCTCTTTCATATTGCATATTATCAAATATGAGGTCTTGATTCCACGAGTTTGATATCAATTAGTCCTTTTCGTATTACACTAGAGTTATTTCTACTTAAAACACGTATGACATCATGCTAAATACTTCTACGGCTTCCTTGTAGCTTTCGGTTATGTTTTCGTTCTCTTATGAGATAACATCTCGTTACTCTACACAAATAGAGACGTGAAAGCAATAAAAAACACTTCTTGTGCACAATATTTATGTCTCTGGAAAGCAAGTTATTCATAAAAATGCAATTCAAAAATTAATTTCTACTTGAAATACGTGTTATAATGTTACTTTCCTGTTAGCTATAGTCAAATACAGGTCTTGGAGGATCGCTCGGTTTCCTATATCCGTAGAGTTCTTTTCTACTAAAACACGAGTTGTATATTTCTTTGGCACAACAGAGATTTTCGTTTTCTTACGGGATATCATCTCGTTCGTCTGCACAAATAGAAGATCGGAAGTCGTCTTATACAGTTTCCATATGCCGTTCAAAGCAGTAAACGCCCGATATTAAACTAGATTCCCTTTAAAAATGCGGCCTCAATGCGTTTTATACATGTTCGCTATGTCTTGATTAGTCATATGAAGCAACAAACACCCGATATTAAGGTAATTCTACTTAACAACAAAGGGTCGTAAACCGTTTCACATACATTTTCTATGCTATCCGCAGCAACAAACATTCAACAATAGGACATAAATGGCTTTAAACACATAAAATAGACTTCTTTGTACATTTTCATTACGTCTTTGGAGTGCTAATGATTCACGTTTTTCTTCTCTTACGAGATACCTTCTCCTTCGTTTACACAAATAGGACTTAAGAAAAATGGCGACTCTCCAATTACCTATTGCTTAAATAATGGAAGCATTATATTAGGCTAGGTTTTGCTTACAATCAGTTTGAACACATGACAAATATTTCTTACTCCCTTATATTTACATATTTTCGACACCAAAGTACATCTATTTTGTCATCCCACACTGTCCAATTACGCATGTTTTATCCTCTCATGAAAGAAAATATAGTTTGAAATGCTATCTGTTATGTATAAATACATATATTCATATATCTAGAAATAGCAAAATAACTACTGGTAGATAAAACATATATCGATATGTTTTATCTACCGGTAGTTATTTTGCTATTTTGCTAGATAGATACGGTTACATATATATTTACTCTAACAATTTTCTTTTTATATCTAGTATAAAACTTCACCGTTTTCGAACTAATGGCCTTCCCTCGTTTGAATATTCAACAAAAAATTAATTATGGCTTTCCTTACCTAGAATCTCTCTTGGAAGCACAATGTTTTCTCATATCTTGACAAACACTGCGAAGATTAAAGGAGGTAAGTGGCACGAAAAAAACACCAACAAATGTGACAGTCTTTCCTATTAGGTAACAATTAAACGTCCGGTGAGAAAACACCCCTGTCTCCCTCAAACTCCGAAATGACAGACTTCTGTCGCACGTAAAGACTTCTGCTTCTCACGGCGGTAGAAGCGACTCTCTCTTAACGGCTTAAAAGGTGACAATTTTAATAAGACTACGGGGCCAGAGGTGAACTCCTTAATGTGGAAAACGTTAAAATTGTCAAATTAATGCTATAAACTCAAATTTATGGGCCAGGCGGGTCTACTTCCTTCCAGAAAAGAAATCTCTCTATTGCACTTTTAATTAGTTACGCAATTTATTGATTGAAGGGGAAGGGAGGAAGAAAACAAATGTCTCTTTTTCTTTAAACTTCAGAAGGAAGAAGGAAAGAGTGCGGAAAAGCCTTGTCTACCATATGTTGTGTCCATTTAGCTAGTGTTAAAAAGGTTTATTCAAAGAAGCATGATCCAAGCACTGGCTGGCTTTTTGACTTCAAGGTGGTACTTGACTACACATGGGTTCGAGTCTTGTTGATAGTCATCCTGACTTGATATATCTAGCGTATATTTTCCTCCAATTCTTATCGAATTGATTCTATAGCAACATAACACACCAATATAAGTTCCAATGAGAGGTTACTATAGGGTGTTTATAAAATAATGGACACTTAATTGAGGATTGTAATTATCATATTAAAATAGAGGTAATTGTTGGATTAAAGATTGAAAAATAAAAGGCACTGAAGCTAATATACACATCGAATACCGGAAAGCTTTCTAGCAGGTTGATAATTGATTATTTATCGTATTTATACTATCATCACTCATTGTATAGAGTATATATACACTGTATGGACAACAAAGTGGGTACCATATTGATCATATTCATTATTTATCAAATTATTATCGTCGGTCACTGTACAATGAATAATTATTCAATAATTTAAAGTATTCATGCAACGTAGCCGACAAGCGCTTACAAAAAAAACTAAGAAAATCGAATCAAGGCATGTAACGCACGCAACGCAAACTTGCATGAAAAGCCGGCTTAATATTTTCGGGATTATTTTACCATGATGACGTAAATATGTAATAATATGTATTATGTTCATAATAATAATAATACATTAACATACTGTATATATCATATAGCTAGCTAATGAAAAGGTTGTTTCATGGTGTTATTTCGCACGCCTACAAGTTGAGAACTCCTCCCTTTTGGGGATAATTTCCGACTATGAAATAAAATTAATCCACTTTTTGGAGGGTTAATTTATAAAATCAATAAAAAATGCTATATTAATTTAATCGGGCATATAGTTATTGTAATCTAGGAGAAGGGGACAGAAAGGGAGGAAGCTAAGCCTGCGGTTAAACAAAAGTAGACGTGCCAGTTTTTCCTGAAGATTGTACGGTTATACTACTTATTCATATAATAGTATACAGTACTCTACATGTAATAGAAAATACTACAAACTACAATACTTTTGTAAGGTTAAGAAATAAATTTAGAACGGGCGGCCCAGCGATATTAAGCGTAAATTACTGAATAACTTACTTACTTATTGTATGGCTTATGGAACTCGCAAGTTCATTGCCGCGGTAACAAACGTTCCCCACAGAAATCTTTCCTGAGCAAGATCAGGCCAGTTTTCATTACAAACACCTACTTCTAGAAGATCTCTTTTAATACTATCCTCCCAACGTCGTCTCGGTTTTTATAACGGTCTCTTTCCCTCCAGCTTTCCAACTATGATGGAATATAATCTTCTTTTCCCCCCATCCAAGATACCCTTCCCACCTTAGTTGTGGCGATCTCATTATTACTCTTACAACTTTAGGTGAGTCGTAAAGTCCGTGAAGGTATTCATTATGCAGTCTCCCCCATTCCCCAGTCATCTCATCCCGTTTTGATTTTCAAACACTAATAATCTATGTTCATCTGCTAGGGTTGTACTCCAACTTTGGCAACCGTAAAGTACTACATGCAGAATAACCGTTCTGTATATTTACAGTTTCAAATTTATTGATATTAACCGCGATATTAGGGTTTTTGACTGAGTAGAAACATGTGTTGCCCCGATGCTAAGCGATATTTTACTTCTTCTGTGACCTAGTTTTTGCTTGTTACATATGCTCCAATGTATTTAAATTTGTTTACTTTCTTTATGTTCTCATTTTTAATTGTTATTTATTTATTTCCTTCATTCCCAGTGCTTCGACATGTTTGTTATCATGTATTTTGTTTTCTCTATATTTACCTGTAGACCTATATCATCGCACGCGTTTTATAAGACATCGATGTTACTTTGTAGCGCATTTATATCGCCTCCTGTTAAATCTACATCATCCGAGTATGCGAACAGTTGATTCAAACCATTCAATGTTAGTCCCTTCTTGTCCCCTTTTATTTTCTGAATCGCATATTCTAACGCAAAATTAAACAGTAATGGTGACAAGGCATCACCTTGTTTCAATCCGTTGCGAATCTCGAAACTATCTGACATATTATTACCTACCCGTACTCTGCTTGTGAGGTCGCTGAGACACATCCTCACTACTTGAAAAAGTTTTTTTCGGAATTCCAAATTGTACAATGGTATTGTAAATTTTCCCTTTTGATAGAGTCATATGCTTTTGTTAAAATCAATGATTAGCTGGGGAACAATCCCATTGTATTCCCACTTGTTCTCTAAGATACTCAAAGCGAAAATCTGGTCCAATGTAGATCTATTTCTTCTAAACCCACATTGTAGATCTCCAATTATTTCATCTACTTATACGCTTAGGTGAGTTAGCAGCATATTACTCAGGACTTTGTAACGTGTTGGGAGTAATGAGATTCCGCGGTAATTATTATAGTCCGATTTATCGCAATTTTTATAAATCGGGACTATTCGGGACGGGCGTAAGAAATAGTGCTGTTACCGCCCATTAAAATTCATTTTATCTTATCTTATCTTATCGGAACTATTATTGAGGTTTTCCATTAGAACAGAAAATTTGTCCCTATTGATTTAGACTGGAAGTGGACAAACTAGATTAACTGTATTCTCCGCTTCCTGGCTATATACCAGGTGAATGCATAAGTTTTTCCGGTTTTTGTGGTAAAGAAAACACGTAATTTTCAAGGGAAATTAATTTTCTTTTATTCAGAATATTGGCCATCGGCTTCTACACATTTCGCCCATCTTTCAGGTAATTGATGCATACCATGCCAGAAAAACTGCTTGTCTTTTGCGGCAAACCATTCGTCGAGCCATTTCCCAACGTTTTCGAAATTGCTGAAGTGCTGCTCTGCGAGCGCGTGCCCCATTGATGCGAAGAGATGATAGTCAGATGGCGCCAGGTCTGGGGAGTACGGCGGGTGCGGAAGGATGTCCCATCCAAGCGATTTCAAGGTGTCTTTCACTGGTTTTGCTGTGTGAGACGGCGCATTGTAGTGTAACAATCACTTTGCCATGTCTTCGGGCCCATTCCGGTTGTCTTTCGATCATTTAAGTTAATCATTTGCTGGCGATAGCGTTGTGCACTAACGGTTTCGCCGGGCTTCAAGAGTTCATAATACACAATGCCGCTCTGGTCCCACCAGACACAAAGCATGGTCTTCT
>JAGDQP010067140.1:0-11188 GCA_022664845.1 Lepisma saccharinum
CAAAATACCGGATAAAGTTCGATTTCTGAAAATAGTAATAAAGTACTCTAAATGGTGTAAAAACTGTTAGTATTTATTGGAATACTGAAGAAAACATTTCTACTAAGGTATTTCGTGAAGTTTCACCAAAAGTGACATTTTTCAATATTTTGGTCGGAGTCAGTAGAAGTGGTGTGGATTTTTGAGTCGGGTCTCCAAATACTAAAAACGTGGTTTTCCGCCTAAATACAGTGTTTTCCACCCATTTTCAAGCGTTTCAACATTCGTCACGCACTTTGCGACCTTTTCCCGCCATTTGCACACATTCATCTATTTGTTGATTTTTGTGCGTTTTTACAGTATTTCGGGGCTCAGAGGACCTATTATCGGTATTACCGTTCCACCAACCTTTGTCTCCGGAATTCACTGGCTTACTGGTTTGGAAGTATTATACAGGACCCCAAGGGTGAGCAGTAGGGTTGCCTTTGTCCTCGCTCGTTATCACGGAAGCTATATCATCCCGCGGCGCTCTTTTCAAGAGAAGTGGGACGTACACGTTTAATTACTGCCCGGTAAATTATTGTACGGATTGGTACTCCGGGAGGAAGGAATTCTTCACTTACCAAGAACCGTCATAACAGTCGCTTGACACACGGGTATCTGTTGCGGCGTTTGGATCCACCGCATTTCAATAAATGCAATGAGCTTTCTTTAAGTATTTGTCACATAGTTTTAGAATGTCCTGAGTATGATCATCTCAGACGTTATAACATCCCCAATCACTTAGCGTCAGTCTTTGAGGATAATTCTGATTTGATGCATCGTGTCTATATGCAATAGGTAAGTCTCTAAACGTATATTTGAAATGATTATGTCCATTAGATATTAAGTTTTATTTTGTAATATTTTATTAGAGTGTGAAGGCCTATTTACAGATTTTTAGTTTTTAACTTGTAAACTAGAGGCCCTATAAGCCTTTGGTTTTTACTTATTTTATTACTGGTCCTTTACACCAGGAACGTGATTTTCCGAAGACCATTTTACATCTTAAATTCTTATTCCATGCTGATACCACCCATACAATTAATTTTGTCTTATCCGGTCAGAAAAACTTTCAAAGTTGCTGTTCTATTTCATGTGTAATTTGTACCCATATTATAATTTCTCTTTATTTAGTTCTAATTATACACTTTTCACCTGATCCCAATTCATATTTTGAGGCTTCATATTTCTGATTCCAATGGAGTTTCCAACTTAAACATCGAACAAAATTAGATTCATTTTTCATCAGTTATGTAAAAGCAATGTACATGATGTTATTATCGTAGTTCGTTTCGTAGAAAGTTTTCAAATAATACTACGTTCATTTTTACAATCAAGATCTGCGAATGTAGAAATGATGGACCTTAAATTTTATGCAGGAGGATTCGAACCGTAAATATTGATAGTCTGAGCCGGTGTATCGTAAGGCCACTGTAAATAAAACTAGTGAGGCGGAGCCCGATCGGGGGAACTGTGCATATAAGCTACTAACAGGCTTCAATAACGATAAAGCTATTTGGATGATAAATGTACCGTTCGAAAAATTGAGGTGACATCTGTCCACGACAACTCAACCACCTTCCCGGCTCTAGTAGTTCCGAAGTTATAAGTTATCCCTTATGACTGGTACCACCCCTATCTGTGTCATCACTCCTATATCTTTCACAGTCCCTGCAATATATATGATCTATACTGGTTTGAGCTAGTTTTGCTGACACCTCAAGAACTTCCAAGCTCTAGTAAATCCTGAGTGGAAATTTCAGATAGACGAACAGAGACTGAGAATATTCACAGTACTTGGTGCTGAACTCTCAAAGTATTGTTACAGGAAAAATATCAAGCAGTATTATTCCATAATTTCCACGTAGTCTATATTTTAGCAACATATTGTACATACGTAACTATATCATCAACTGATTTTGTCAATTTATGTCTACCTAAAAGTTTTAAATAGTTTTATTTCAACTGTGTTTAGATCTTGATACGTAACTTATTGAACCTCTAGGATAATCTTTTGTATTCCTGTTTGTAGACCTGTCTATTTGCATGCTGAAAACGTGAGCCCTTATAATCTTAATATAGATATCAACTACAAAGATATCTCGTCGTTACTACAGAAAGGGTAAGAACTGTATAAAAATATTCTTAAACACAATCTGCAAAGTTTTCAAGATACGAACGCAGAATTTTGTCTAATGTTATACGCAGAAGAAATTAGATTAACAATGTTATTTGTAGATCGACGAAGCACATATGATAGCATGAGAATACGTTTTAGAATCAATTCTATTTTTGAGTTCAAGTAATGGTTGTGTTTTGGAGCTCTTCATATATTTTGCCGACCGGGTAACCATGCGGTCTAAGGCGTTAGGCCAACGACTCGAATATTCCGGGCTCAAGTTCTTCCAGGGGCATGGGTGTCCTTTAACTAGAACGTAACGGATAATCGTGACGGGCCGAATTCAACTAGACTGGCCCATATAAAATAAAGTTTATCTTCATGAATTTTAAATCCAACTCAGCCTCACTGATTTACTTTACCATCGTAGCCTCGCTTAATACAATTGCTTTCCTTTCTCCTCGACTCGTCAACTATGACTTCACCTCAGTTTCGCATTACATTCACTGCCTTAGGGATGCGACAGTTGCTCCCTAATCAATTCAATTATTAAATTCCACATCACGCCAAAACAATCACATGGAAGTTTTGAGCTTTAAGCTCGAAAGTTCACACATTACAAGTCACTATTTTTCTACGATATTTCAGTGTTACTTACTCTTCGACGTATTTTAAAGTTTGTACAAGAGGTCGACTGAAGTCTACAAGATAAAAATAAGGAATCAGGGCTGCATGGAAGGCTTTAGAAACTAAGCTTTCTAGTGTTTAGAAATAGGTTTATTTCGGCTTCTAGATCCTAGCAATTGTTTCAGCTGTGAATTTGTAGCAATAGCAAACATCCATTACTTCTAAAACAACAACAACACCAACTATTATTATTATTATTATTGATGGTGTTGTTTATACTTCTAATAGAGAAGATTAATACTTATATCATTATTTAAAGAAAATCCCAATTACTACACCAGCGTAAGTTACTCATACATATAAAAGGCATCTCGAAATTTTCAGTAGAAACTGAAAGACATTTTATTGTTTTCCAAGAATTCTAGACACGCAACACAGATTTAATATCTAGTCTTTATATTATAACTCTATGTAAATATGAAGTTTTATCAGTAAATTGTTTACATTGACTTCATGATTAACTTTTTTTCTGTTTGAATTTTTGTTTTCAGCCATACACTTATTCATTATTGTCTATCTTCTGTTTTAGACGATATTTACACCAATCGAACAATAAAATTTTCAGTATTATCTTCTTAATGTTATCTAGGTTTGTGACCTCTCTCACTTGCTGTCTTCCGAACTTGTTGTTATTCTCCTCAGGAGCATTTCGAAAACTTCCATTCAGTTGTCGTTCATTCGTGGATTCCATTTTTCTTTCTACTGGGCACTATTATACTTAGCATAAAATGTATACTCAATCATTTTCTCACCACCACAAACATATGCTTCTTCGTGAATGACCTATTATTCAAAGCTCACATCTTCATTTATAGCATTTGCCAAATACTTCCCGCAATTTTGATGTTTTATATATAATCTAGTTATATGATGTTTCCTCACATTTTCACTGGGCCGCGTTGGCTCAACGATTAGAGCGTTCATTTCTGGCGGTTGGAGTCATCGGTTTAAAGCCTCCTCTTACCATGTGGGCTTTGTGGTGGGTAAACACCGTGTGCGCGGGTTCTCCCGTTTCATCCCACTTTCTTCTGTCCACTAATCATCCCATCATCATCCATCCGTCCCGATCCAAAGTTGCTTAAATACCTTATATTAATCATTAAATTAAATATATTTTCACTAAGGAGCAGGAGCATTTTCTCTTTATTTTATTTACTAACTAGGCCATGCTACACTTTCTAAATGTTAATCCTTTTACAGAAGTATCTCGTACGTGGATACAATTGGAAATGTGCCATTAGGAGTTAAACACTGGATTGATAAGTAAAGGGGGCTAACTTAACCATCTATAAAACAACAAAATGAAGAACAAATCACTGTTGGAGGTGACCGCTGAATGATCGACGTATACAAGCCAGCATACGCAACATTGTTCAAAATTTGAGAATTCAGTATGAGATATACCAAAGGAAAAGCTTATCTATGATACGTGCAGTCCTGGCTCGTTCCATGTAGGCTTTAGAGTTGGGTAAGCACGGTGTGCGTGGGTTTTATTCGGTTTCTTCCCAATTTATTATTCCACCAATTTTCCCATCATCTGTTCATCCTCAGCCAAACTTGCATAAGGATCATAAATAAAATTTCTATTCAAACTCAGATACAGATGGAATGAGCCAACTTAAGAACATTAGTGTATGTCTCATTCAGACATCCAGTATGCAAGCCCCTTCAAACCATGGCCCTTGGTGTAAAATATTCGTAAATTCTCAACGAAGATTATTAGTCTGAAAAAAGGTGTGCTGGTCCGTCAAATCACCCTTTATTCCAATCCATGGGTGGTTGTATTAGTATTAAACGTCAGCACAATGCGATTCTGGATCCACCACCTACGCTTCAAACACTATAGGTCAAGGTACGCAGCAATGTGGCGTAGTGAACGTTTAAATAAGTTCTTGGGCCTATAATACGTTCTTGGGTACGGAATGGTGTATAACTTGTGCTCACTACGCTGATCTATTACTGAGTGTGAATGTCCCATCAAATTGCACGTTTCCCAAAACGATAATGGTGTCTTTCAAAACGACAATGTATCGAGTCGTAGGGGATTTGCTATGAAGTATTGTTTTAAGAAGCATAGCTCTGACCTGCAGTATATCAGTTTATATGTTCGTACTCTGAACCAGATATCATTATTTTTGTTTATATACATTACGTACTTCTCTTTTAAACCTCATCTTCATTCTATTGCAAAAATTAAAAGTCAGAAACAAAAAGATCCACAGTGCGAACCCTTCACGGCAAACAGACAATAATTGTATACTACTTAGACTAATATTCACACTAATTTCATCGAATTAGTTGATTTAAACTTCACACACGATGTTTGGAATATAATTTCTGCCTGAAATAAAATTAAATGTGGAGTATTCCTTTCACGTAGATACCTATGTTATTCAATATGACAATATAGATACGTTTTTATTGGCAGGTTGTCGGGAACTTACACTTTAATATATGTACCCTTTTTAATCAAGCTCTCCTCGTTTTGAAGGCACAGACAAAGGACATGTTTCTCCGAAACATTAAACAACTAAAAACAGGTCACCAGTATTGAAATCTGGGTTGAACAACACTGCAAATTAACTTTCCCCAAATTGTTCGATTATCTTGGTTATGTAGTATACCATATGCAAATGGTGAACCATATCAACATAAATTGAACAATTGTGCTGAAATTACAGTCATGCACAGCGTCCCTATCGTTTGAGAACTCTCTCTCTCTCTCACACACACACACACATACACAGAAATTGCCAGCAGCCACATATATATATATATTTTTCTGAATCGTTCGTAGTTGCTTTTCAGTGATGTCTGAAGGAAAATCCTGAAGAAACTAACAGACGTATTTTCCATCAACAGAAATACCGTCACATTTACTTCATCCTTTCCTTAGCTCTTCTTTCTATTTTTTCTTGGTTTCCATTTCTTTCACCTCATCACATATTCGAGAAACACTGGAAACGAATTAAAGAAATTGAAATTTCAAATAAAAGCTTTAAGGATAAATAATAGAGAAGAGTGAAACGGAAAAGGTCTGGTCCTCATATCCATTTAAAAAAAATTGCTAAATCTTTTTCGCAAATAAATGGATTGCTTGAACTTGAAGGTTCATACAGGCTACCTGAAGGTTTTATTCCATTTCGATTCACTGACTGATATACTACACCTACTTTTGTCTAAGCCTTATCTTTGCAGATTCATGTTGTTAAAGTTAGCACTTGAGAAGTCATTCCACTTCTTAACTAGAGACTTTTCTTTCCCCTCCTTACAATTCTCTCTCTTGCTTTGTGTGTGTCTGTGTCTGTCTGTCTCTCCCTCTCTCTCTCTTTGTGTGTGTGGTGTGTGTGTGAGAGAGAGAGAGAGAGAGAGAGAGAGGGAGACTTACAAATTAATCCGTTAATCGATTCTCTAAATTTGCATTTTATGAAAACTTTTCAAATGAGCCTTAGAAAATATCAATAGCCTTGGAAAGCAAAAGTTAAACGGAAATGAACTCAGCTTGTACTTTAACTAACTGAACTATAAAGTATACATTAACCTCTTTACTTTCCTTGTTATTTATTAAAGTACAATGCAAAAGTTAGTTACATAAAATTTATCAAGGCGTATTGTAAATAGAATGTATGTAAGGCGTTAAAAGTGGTCGTTAGTTGAAATCGGGTTGCTCGGAAACCCCAATGCGAAAAGCACAAGGTACTCCTGCACACAACTTGTAATTCATTACCTGCACTACGTCAGCTCGTAACTAAGAACTTCAGTAAACATTCCATCAGTGACTGATGACAGTCATAAGTAGGTACGTGACTTCCCATACTGTAATGGTTTAACCACGGATGTTGAAATAAACAACACACAAGATGAACATAAATATGTCCGTATCTTCCATAATATACTCTGGGATATATTTGATATTTTGGGAAAGACATGTCATATACAATTAGAATGAAAGTAAACCATTGTCATATTCCGTACTCTCAAGGAAAAAGCAGCGTGCAGCACTGGCTAAAATAAATACCTTCTTAGAATTGTTTCAGAACTAGTAAACCCATGAATATATATATATCCCATATGGTAGTTAAGTATATACAGTAGATAATACAACCGAGCCACCAACGATCAGTGGTGACATTCGGAAGGTTCTAGGTTCGATCCAGCGGCCGACCGTCTTGAATGAGTTTTAAAGGTTTTTTTTCTTAGTCACACCAGGCAAATGACGGAACAGTATCTTCAGCATAAATCCTGGTCGACACCTTACCAAATCCTTTCCCCTTCCCTATCCCGACATGAGCCTTAGATGCCTATGCCTAAAGATGCCTAAAGTCATAAACATTTCATTCAAATTCCTACAAAATGGGCCCTGGCCATCTAACTTTTAACATCATCTCTCTTACGCCATTGGTGATATTCAACTGAAGTAAGAAGCCTACTTATGTTGCAAGAAGGAGATATAGACTACCAATATTTATCAACGTTTTGTCACTTAAAATATTTTCACATGCATTACAATATGCAAGAACAGAGTTAAAATTAATAAAAATCGCACAATATTGGTATCACTTTGCTGAAAGAATGATTTAAACTTTACTCAGTGCCAGCAGCTTACACGAGGGAGGTTTCTAACCTACACAGAGGCGGCGTTTGGGGGTGGCAACTGGGGCAACCGCCCCAGGCCCCGCGTTCCGAGTTGATATTTTTCTTACTCAATGACATAAAAGTTCATTTGTAAAAAAAAAGTTACAAATAAACTAGTTTTTATAGTTTCCATGCGAAATGTAATGTGAAATGGAAATGAATAAAGCAGCAAGGGGAAAAGATGCCCCCCTTTTTTTTTATAAGAAACCGTTGTTCATTAAAAAAGAGAATATTTGGTAATACATTTAGGGTTAGGAATGAAAGGAAGAAGTGAGAGGAAGCATTTAGGGGGAAGTTGCTTACTGCTTTATCGGCTTTAAATGTAACATTTCGGCGCTCAGCGATTTTTACTTGTACTTTGGCCCCGCGTGTTCATTATTGCTCTAGGCCCCGCGCTCACCTAACGCCGCCTCTGAACCTACATACTACTTAACTGAATTGAAAGTTGATTCTGTTTCTACAAAAAGCGAGGAGACTTCAAAATATGAAGTACTCACACAAAGTTAATTCAATATGAAATAAGTAAAACAAACTGTACCCATATTTCCTTCTCGATAAACTAAAGGGAGAAATATTAAATTCAAACAATTGAAAGCTAAAGAAAAAACATTGTGACTTAAATTCTGAAAATTCGTATTAAAATAGGGTACGTACTCCATAGTCTAGTGGTTAGAGCGTTGGACTCTTGACCGCGTGGTCCCGGGTTCAATTCCAGTCTGGAGTCCCAATTTCGGCGTCCACCCAGCGTCGCGAGGCAAACTGGGGAGTCACGTGAGGCAAACTGGGAAAGACGTGACGACAACTCGGTCTAGAAAGCCAATAATAAACCTGTTCGTGGCGCACAGCGCTGGCCACGCTGCCGTCACTAAGGGGGGCGCAGTTCCACCAAACGCGGACAGATGGCGTTCCGGCAGGCTCAGGACCTATCGGTCTGTAACGCATTATTACAGAACTTAAACAGTTCAGCATAAGGAAATCAATGGCTTCACGTGATTTGTCACTAAACTTTACTTTGGTAAACTTTATTTTTATATGGGGCCAGTCTAGTAACTTTGGATTTCGGCCCGTCACGATTCGCCTTTAGCTGTTAAAATCCACACCCATGCCCCGTCGGGACTTGAATCCGGGACCTTCGAGCCGATGGCCTACCGCCACAGACCGCTAGGCCACCCGGCCGGAATGATTGGAAAGGATAAACATTGTGGGCGGAGCACGACTAAACTAAGTATGTTTTGCTATGCACGTGAACAGTTGATAAAAATAATGCTCTTCTCATGCAAGAAATTTTTTATCCTGGTTCTATGGTCGAACAATGCAATAGTTTTATCATTATAATTGTAAGATTATTGAAAATCCTAAGGAAAAAACATAGAAAAAAAACAGTAACGTTATGCGCGCAATTGTAATTTCGTTTGAAAAAATGAAAGTGTTTAAAAGTTGTTGTTATTGAGCAGTTCATGGCATCCAGCGGGTGAATTCTACTTTATCAACTTAAGAAAATGTAAAATATACAGGAGAAATGTAATCATCCTAACATATGTTTAAGTGTTGAAACGGAAAATAAATATCAAGTTGCAAGTTGTGGAAGTGTGAAATAAGAGTGGGAAGGACTATAAAGCTGAATCCGAGTTGAGGTCGAATAGATGATGTGAGTGTTAAAAGCTATGTGAATCGTGGTCATTTAAAACCACCCTTGCCTTTTCTAACCCAAGTTAATTCTTCGGTATACTGTCCGTGATATTTGTAGCAAAATATGTGTAATCCATAAAACAAAGTGACGAAATTAATATTCCTGCACCTACCACCATATTTGCCTTTGGTGAACAAATCGAGTAGTCATTTATGGATATAATGACACATGGGTTTTCGTAACACTTTTTGGATTGAAATGCTGGCTAGTGCTGTGATAATTATTTTCAAATAAATGAGTGGTATAAAGTGTAGATATAGCTCAGTAGCTGGCGAAAGCTGAAGTAGTTAAAGTAATATTTATTTCATACAGATATTGTGTCATATGTACGCTTTATACGATTCATTTAGTTGCAAAATTAATACAGGCACTTCTGTAAATTAGTGATGGTCATTTTCGAAATAAGTGTTTTTCGATTTTCGAAAGTATAGATTTCCGATTTTTCGTTTTTCGAAAAAGAATCGTTTTCCGAAAAATTTTCGTTCTTCCAAAAATAAATCGTTTTAATTTTTCGAAAAAAAAAATCCTTTTTCGAAACAAAATCGTTTTTCGAAAAAGAAAATCGTGTCGTTGTTTTTGTTTTCGAAAAATTCTTTTTTCGAAAAATTGTGACTATCACTATTATAAAGCTCTCAAAACTTGTAACAGAAAACAGTCAACTAAATTGTTTTTTATCTAATAATATTCTTCTTGTTTTTTACAACATTTGCCCTTTTATCCCATCCCATTGTCCGATTTTCTTTCCACGTGCTTGACCTGTCATTTGAACCAATAAACATTCTGTGAAAGTTTCATCGCAATCGGTTTACGCGTTCGGCAGTTATCATGAGACACACACACACACACACAGTCAATTACTGGTATAAGGTTAATGTAAAGAAACGATCTCCAACAAAAGATGACAGCGTCTCCCTATATGTCTAATGAATTTTTATCGTTGCACGAAATTTCAGTGCTGCTCCTACAAATTCAACTCTAGAGAGCCAGAAGAAAGGTCAGGGAAGAAAGTTCATAACTAGTTCAAGAGTTGGATCAATACCGCCTTTTCTTTTCTTTTTCTCTCTTTTTTTTTTTGAAGGAGCTTCATTGTTATAGGTTTTGGTATTCACAACAACAATCAAGCGATTTCAACAACGAAGAAAAACGAAAATAAAATATCGGCATTGATAGAACTCTTGAATTGGTTATGAACTTTGTTCCCTCAAAGTTAGAACTCTCTAAGCTTGAATTTTTGGAAGCAGCATTAAAATTTCATTTAACGATAAAATACATTAGACAAATACGGATGTAGTGCTGCCATCTTTTGTTGGAGATCGTAGCTTTACATTAACCTTAAGGTTCTTGTAACAGTAGACCTCGCGATAAAAATGTCAAAGTTTCATTCGGATTCGTCAGTTTGCATTCTTAGAACCCCCTTTTTTCATTTTCTGGCTACACTCTTGTCCGATTTACTCCCCCATTCCCTCGGAACCAATAGCCTGAAATCTCCAAAGTATGTTTGCACATTTATAAAGCTCTTGTAACAGAAAAGTGTCCATTAAATTCGTTTTTCGTGGTACTTTTCTTCATTTTTCTACATTTTTGCTCTTTTAAGGGAGGGGTTCACCCCCTCCCCAAGGTCCGATTGTCTTCCCGAACGACCTTGGCCTGTCATTTGAATCAATAAACAATCTGTGAAAGTTTCATTCGAATCGGTTCACCCATTCGGCAGTTATCGCGACTCGCGACACACACACATACACATACATACATACATATATATATATATATATAAAATTTCGGTGTTGACGTGAGGACAATTGGGGAGCTACTGTGAATAAAATACAGTGGCGATCACAGTGAGAGCGTCGGCTTTCCTCTCCCAACCCGTCTGGTCAGCGTGGGAGCAGTAGACCAACTCCTCCCTTCGGGGAGAGGCCTTATCCACTAGTGGATTGAATATGGCTGTGATTTATTATATATATATATATATATATATATATATATATATATATAAACAGTGGCGATCACAGTGGGAGCTTCGGCTCCCCTCTCCC
>JAGDQP010067142.1:0-11187 GCA_022664845.1 Lepisma saccharinum
CCAAAGTCAAATCTAGGTGGACAAAATTATGTATCTAGAGAGATTGCTTCAGGAAGTGTTAGTAATGTTATTGCAAACCAATATACTGCAACAGGGTCAATCATAACGTTGTAGATGTCTAGGAAGTAAGTGTTACAAAGCATTACTATTTAAGAGGAATGTATTAATCTGTTATTTGAAGAATAGACTAGTCATTACCATCGTTACAATCTATATCAGAATGACAGCATCAGCAGCATCATTATAGCTGTTATCTGTATTATTATGGAGGATATTAGGATTTTCAAAAAGGCTTAAAACGTCCTTTTAGTATGAAGTCTTCTTTCTTGCCGGTACTTTTCTATGTGAGCATATTACGGGATCTGATGAAATGAGAAGTAAATGTATTATATGTTGCTTACATGAGAATTTCCTAGAATAATGTTCTCTAAAGTTACGCATATCTTTGTTCTGTGTTTTTTCTTAAAACTGCAAATAGGCAATATTGCAGACTTTATGATGATCGATACATGCATCAATATCTTGTAAACTGTTACAGACTTATAATACCAACTGTAGTGGCTTATTTATAATGCTACTCTTTCAGAAGTGTAGGCTTCAAATACCTCTACATTCACTGCAAAAAACACTAGCAATTATCTGTAATATTAAAGCAAATCGTTGTATCAAACCCCGTGTTAAACCTACTACTGAAATTGTTTGCGGGTTATTAAAAACTGTACAGCTCAATTCTCGTTATTGGTAGTTCAGCTTCTGGGATTAAGAATATCAACCAATAATCTTAGATCTTCTTTAAGCTTCCCTTGAATATGTCTCTTTCGTTGCGTTACATGATCTCTGTCTTAAGCTGGCACCTTCCAACATTTTATATCTAATCCCAATGTAATGTGCATCAAAAATTCTAGTGAACGGATACAAGCATGAAGTGGTGAATTACCAATTCTTCATTAATGTTCCTCTTTTTTTTATCAGTTCTAGCGCATTCATTTGCGTTGGCTTTGCACTATAATAAATGTAACAAACAGATAATGCAGAAGTCTCAGTTAACACATTGCAAATTTTGCTGCTAACCATTGTCAATATTGTCTCGATCTTTGATAGTAGCAAGCAACCGTATGGGCACCATGGATACTGCAGACATATAAGAATCGTCATCGTTGTCATGCACGTTCTACTTTTCGTTGTCATGCCATGCTCGTTTACTGCCTTTTCTTTTCGTTCGTATGCCGCTTTTTTATTTTCGTGACTCTATTAGGCGAACTTAAGCCTATTATTTCCGTCATCATCATTGCTGTATCTCACTTTCCTTGAGATTGTAAACATTTTACAGCTGAAAAATATAGTTTCTCTGGGGGTATGTTCTCGTGCCACTCGTCTCCTTTTCGTTTTATTTCTATTCTTAACAAACATTTTTATTTGGTCGTTCCTTTATCACATCTTAAGATTCCTCAGATACCGATGGTTTTGGTCCATCAGGTGAAGGATTCTCTAGTTCGAAATCTTGATTAAGCCATGTTTGATTTTTCTTTTAACATTTTCTTTAAACGATAAGCTTCATGTAAGCAAAAAGTTGTCACATCCTTTCTTAATACAAGTTCAAAATTCTCACTACAATTGTCTGCACTTAGGCTCTTCACTATATACACAGTTTGTTTTTATTATCAATGTTCACTTTACTACACCACACTTTAAAAAGTTCATGCGCTCAATTACTAGCTATTTCTGGATGAATCCAGCACCTACTGCAGAACTCTGCAGCCAAATCTAGTCTTAGCTGATAGAGTGTATTTATATTAATGTAAGCAAAACTAAATCTCGTCTAATACGGTCTATCAATACTTCTATACTAAAATATAATTCTCTTAGATATAATTTGTATGTCATGTTTACTGTGCTTACAACATTCTTACTATACACTCAAAGCTTAAGAAAATGCAATAAACTTGATTGCAATATAATAGTGTTGTGATAAGCAAAAGGTTATACAACTCCCACAAAACACAAGTTAATAGCAGACGATTTAATTCACATTTGTTCAGAGTACTCTCCTTTATTTACTCCGCTCCCAGCCACGTTCTCTATAAATGTGGATACGAATGCTTCAAACCTGGTTTGCCTATCTATGCAGGAATAATTGGGTTTGTTGTTGACAAGAAATGCGGCGGTCACTTTTAGGATTTTTATCCACCTAGATTTGGCTTTGGGACCACTATGCGCAGTAGTTGTCTCTCACTAAGCTCGGTATCACTTATAAAACTGTTCGTAGATTGGAATCTTCAACTATGATAATGCTTGTATTATTATAGTCACTTGATTGTACAGGGTGGTTAAGAAATAATGATCATAGATTAAAGGGTGAATTCCTGAGATCGAAAATAAAAATAATCATTTGAATTAATTTCGAAACCTAAGTTGTTTCGAAGTTAGAGGCGCCACAATATTGCACAACATCGTCAGAAATAACGTCATATTTCGACAAATAATGACGTAAGTCATTCAAAACACAGTGAAAGGTGTACTGAATACATGTATTTCTGTAAAATTTATGATTGAATGAGGAAGGAGCGCTATTGTATACAGGTATATGAGTTTTCCCACATAAGAATTTCATTCATCAAGAAATTAACATTGTGCAATAGACAAGTTAATTTATTGCTATGCATAATATCAGTGTTTAAACTATTATGTCACAGAGAGGGGGTAAAAGTGAGATAGAAGCTAGACGATCACATATAAGGAATTATAAGGTAAATTTAGAAGATGTTAATGAGAAAGGAGCTAATGGAAGCAAGGATGCTACCAGACTCTCCCCCACAAATTCTTGAATGCACACACCACAACTTCACAATGTTTACGGCTAAAAGACGGCAGAAACTCTACTTACACCTCCTAATTTTGGTTTTATATTTCACCCCTCCCCCGCCCCTCTCACCCAAACTGAAAATTCTGGCGGACTCCCTAAATACTTGTAGAACAAAGAATGAAGATTTTTATTTGTAATTTTAGAGAACTACTATCGTAACATTTAGGGAGGAAGAAAGAACAGCAGACAAGTACGACTCAATCAAATAAGATATAAAACAATTTGGGTCCAGAATCCAGAAACACATTTTACGTGGAACTGCTAAAGTAGGACTTCATAAAGTTTTGTAACTAATACTTATTATTTTCACTTTTTTCTTCCAATATCCCCTACTAGTCTCTGACAAAAATCGAGGCGTCAGAAAAAATCATGATCAATATCTGTTTCAGTTATTTATTTTTTTCTGCGCAGTAAGCATTTGAAGGACTGTTCTATCTATTTTATAAATGCAACTGCAGGCACGAGTAGATGTATCATTGGTAATCTCTCTCTCTTTCTCTCTCCCTCCCCGTTTCTATTTCAGAATCTGATGGTGATCACGTCGCGTGCTAAATATTTCTTTCTGATGTTCTCTTACTCAAGAATACGACGCATAATGAAATACATTTTTAATTCAGTCTGGAGTTAGTGGAAAAGTTACAACATCGTGGTAAAAGTTAGAGCAAGAGAGAGAAAAAAAAGAGAAATGTAAACAAAAGAAACAAGACAAAGACAGATAAAGCTCTCCTTAGATGGAAGAAACCCGTAGTACGGCGCAGTAAAGTTGGTTGCGTAGTAAAAGGATACTAAAATCAAAACAAATGGCCCGTTAAGTCTCGTGACGTCAGTTTGTGAGGGCGATGACGTTATGTCACGATTGTGCGCAGCATTTTCCCGTTAAACCAGATTATGGATGAAGTGTGGAATTTCGTAACAAGCCCTGAGAAATTCGCCAGCGTTCATATGAATACTTATACAGTATTTTACCCAATTTCAGAGACTGACAACGATTATGGTACAGGAATTTATTATATTTTGATAATACTTTACAGCTACCTCGTATTTAAAATACATTCGAGATACGAGGTTAGCTGCAAAATGCCATCGATTTGTAAAGCTGAAAGGTACGTTTTAGGTATGTTTTAGCACAGAATTAAATGAATAAATTTACTCAGTAAACGGAACATTTGGTGGAAGAAAATTGCTTGACATAAGAAATGGTGGAAGATTAGGCGACGGATTATTATGTGACATCTGAAATGGCAGAAAATTATCTGACCAAAAGGGATTTAATTTGGTATATTTGAATTTTAGGCTTTTTGGCATCTTTGGCTTAGGGCGGCATGGGTTACGTATAGGAAGCGGAAGGTATCGACCAGGGCCTTACTTAAGGTACCATCCCGGTAAAACTTAGGAAAACCTGTTAGGTTAGTCGGCTCCGGGGTTCGAACCCGCGTACCTACCCAATGCCTATCCGAAGACTGTGACGTTATCGCCTGGATCACGAGGACTCTATTTAATTTGTTGACATTAGGCTCATTTAAATTGCAATATTTTGTAAAGTGATTGAAACAAAACAAACTTTACTGAAGAGATTACATAATTATTATTTATTAAGTTTCAAGCAAAAATGATATATCACATTAAGTTTTGTGTGGTGAATTTACTAAACTCTAGCACTGGCAAGGATGTATTTTTAACCTTTGAAATATAATTCAAAAGTAAATTTTGATTTTCATGTGATTTTAAGGAGTATTTGTACGTATGTTTGCGCATGTGATTGGACAGAACCAAAGATGTCTAAAGATAAATAAATTCAAATTTAAAATTTAATTTATGCATGTGACATCGGAGAAAATGGCGGGTATACTAAAAATATGTAGATCAGAGATGGTATCAACAGTAGACCCAGCAAAAATAATCTGCAAGGAAATTGCGCGGTATCATTTAATGCCAAATTTTTCGATGCGATTCAGCACTAACAGCTACACACAAGGTCACCCTGATTCCTTATCACTGTGTGTAAGCAAAATTAAATCCTTTTAACCAGTAAATACTGAGGTAAAATTATATAAACCCGCGACCATGGATTTAAAAATATGTTTATTCGGTAGGAATATATGCGGGAACAAAAGTCTATGTTAAAAGGTAGAATATAGACTTTTGTTCGCGCATACGCCAAAATGTTTTGCTCTAAAAGACAAAATTAAAAATATAATTTTTCTTTTAAACGTCTCATAATATTCAAAATATAAATTGCAACAAATTCTTCTCAAAAATTAAAAAAATATATATACACATTTTATTTTAATTTCCATTGTGTTGTAAAGTTCATTGGATATGAGTTTCAAATTACTAGATTAATTTTTGAAAAAATGCATTGAAACACAAAAATTTGCAACAGTTAATTTCTTACATGTTACTATGTGAGTTAGTTTTGTAATATATCCTAAACCGTTTCCTCCAAAACATAACAATATTTCGATATTTTTTTTTCAACAAAAATATGTCTTAGATACTTTATGGACATATAACACGATTCAGAACCTAAAGGATCTAAAAGAGTTAGCTGCTACAATTTTTTGACTTATTTTTAGTTAAGAAAAGCAGTTTTTTATGTTTAGTTGTAGAGTGCAGTCTGAAGAAGGAAGTGGTATACTTCCGAAACTGTTACATTTTTGTTGTTGTTATTAAATATTATCAGCCTTCTCAGAAAGCTGTGTTTTTCTTTATTCAAGATGGATACAAGGTCATACTGTCGTAAAATAATTTTAATATATTAACTGATACCAGAGGAAGGCGATTTCGAGCTGTCCTAATTGACACAATCCAGGCATCTAAGGCTCAGGCCGGGATAGGAGAGGGGAAATGATTCGGGAAGGTGTCGGCCAGGGCCTATGTTGAAGATGCCATCCAGGCATTTGCTTGGTGTGACTGAGGAAAAAACCTGGAAAATCCCCAGTCAGGATGCACCTCCCGAATCGTACGCCAACGCTCTACCACTAAGGTACGCCGGCTCGGTGCGTGAATAACTAAATACGAGGTCATTAGTCATCACACGAAAAAAGTAGACTATAGATCTCACATGTTTGCACTTAACAAGTGGAAAACACTAAAATACAATTGAAAGTTATTTTACAAAAACAAATTTACTATTGTTGTTTTAGTAAAAAAAAACGTCAATTATTTCCATATTGTAGATATGGACTTTTTAAAAACTAATAATTATATGCGATTACGCACTACTGTACCATATGAACAAGTGGCGAGAGACAGCTGTTAGAAAGGGTTGAATCATTCACTTCAAATGAAGAGAAGCGCAGTGGAAGAAACATAGTCCGTGGGAATACACTTTAGAAGCTACGGGTTAAACACACGATGAGAACAATTCATTTGTTTTAACAAGCAGAATTGATTGTTATACATATTGTATGGGGAGAGTCTCTGGATATATTCCACCCAGAAACTAAATTAATTCCGAAAAAAAATGGTCCATGGTTTTTTTCTGTCATACCAGGCAAATGCCGGGATGGTACCTTGAACTTAGGCCCTGTCCGACTCCTTCCCGCATCCTCTCCCCTCTACTATTCCGGTCCAAGCATTAGATACCTAAAGGCCATAAATAACTTCAATCAATCAACCCCTGGAAGAAGTGCTGTTATACGAAGTGAATAAATCTGAAAAGACGTCATCTAAATACTAAGTCTTGTGTAATTGATACGTTCAGGCTGTGTAGTTGACACGAGTCTATTAGGCAAAATATCAGTTATTTGCCCAGTCTTTTTTGATTATCTTTTATTATTCTTTTTTTAAACTAAATTAAAATAATTTGCCTAGGCTGTTTGACAGAACTTAATGTCGGATTAATTCTCAGCATTGGCATCTTAACAACAAACTGTACATGTTAGAGAATTATCAAATAAAAATCGTTTGTGAAAGCCATTTCAATATGTTCATCTGCTAACAATCGACGGATGAACGAGAACAGGAGATGAACATAAGCGGAACGTGGAACTTGCAAGAACCTTTCCGAGCGACTCACATTCACAGAAAGGCACATAAACGAACGGAAAATGCATTGCGGCGCCACACAGTGAGGAAAGATCAAACTACTTGCAACCTGTTCGTAGTTTTGCTAATTTCCAAAAGGAATGTAAACCTTTTCTTTTGCAAGCAGTATATAAAACTGGGCTCTCCTCTCTATTTCATCTTTGAAACTGCATTATCAGCCGAATTTCAGTTTGGGTAGAAGGCCAGCTAATGACCCAAATACTTATTTAGTTGTAGTTCAACTATTTTTTCATAATGTTAGTAACTTTTCTAGTGATTCGTATACGTTATAAGTTCTTACTCGTTCAATAGTATATTAATTCACTCCCTCATTCATGCATGTAATTCAGTGTAATTGTCCAACTAATGCAGGGATTCTGGCAGATACTCCTTCAATAGGGGTATCACCCTCCAAATCGCCGAGCAGACACACCCTAACTTTTTTTTTACTGTTAAAAATCGAAAGAAACCCTGTTAAATTCTAAATGGTTCTACTCAGGTATATACCCCCCAACTTTGGCTTTACACCATCCCCCCCAACTAGCAATCCTGGCATAATCACTGATCTCACGTATTATGAGTCTGTGGTATATAATAATAATAATAATAACCACTGGCGTGACAGACCGATAGGCCCTGAGCCTGCCCCAACGCCATCTGTCCGCGGTTGGTGGAACTGCGTCCACCTGAGTCGCGGCTGTGTGGCCAGCACTACGCGCTACCTGACCACGAACAGGCGATTCAGGGGCTTTCTAGACTATATGGTCGTCACGTCTTTATTCACGTGACTCCCCCAGTTTGCCTCACGACGCTGGGTGGACGCCGAAAAGTGGGACTCCATCCGGGGATTGAATCCGGGACCACGCGGACATGAGTCCAACGCTCTAACCATGAGTCTGGTGATTATTCAAATTAATTCAGGTAGGGTATCTAGGTCTATTGACTCCCGCCTTGGATTATAGACTCTGTTAGTGCTCCCGTATACCCCGTAGTCGTAAGAGTAACTTTCCAGTGGCCAGCCATCCTGACTGAGGTTTTTCCAGGGTTTTTCCTCAGTCACACCTCAGCTGGGATGTGACCTTCAACATAGGCCCTGGCCAATACTTCCCGAATTATTTTCCCTCCCCTATCCCGGCCTACTGAATTACCTCTGGCGGGGTCTCTGAACGAGTGCGGGTCTTGGACTGCAACTCCTTTAGACTCCCCTCCCCTCCCTCTTAATCTGGCTCTTATGACAGGTCCGTATTCATTCATTATAATGTTCTCGTGACTCAGTTGGTACAGCGCTGGTTTCGTATTAGGGGTTCACGCCCAGTCTAACATCCTGACTGAGTTTTTTCAGGGCTTTCAACTCAGTCACACTAGTCTTATAAGACGTTAAAAAGTAATTCTGTTGAAATACTGTTAACTTGGAAAATTACTGTTACCTTGGAAACCATGCAACATACGCCAATCAGAAATCACTTAAACTTTCTCTAGTACCACCACTACAAATATGCGAAAATTGGTGATAATCGGTTCTGAGCCATCGTAGAAGTTTTATGTAAAACATGCAAAGATAACGTGTAAGAGATTTGGTAGCTAACGCTCGCTCACCTCAATATATGCGTCTTGTTACCTCAGAAACAGTAATGTTATAACAGTTTAATACGGTTAAAACCTTAAGAGCATTTTCGTATACTAGTATGTCAAGTTTCCATGAAATCAGATCACTCATTCTTATGTAATGCTCGAATATGTGTATAATAAATGAGTCGTAACACCATGGAAATGGTAAATGTTTTAACACTACTTATAATACGTTTAAAGCGATCTGGACGTTTCCCAACATCGTTATGTGAAGTTTGACTTGAATTGGCTCAAACCCTCCCATGTAATGCTCGAATAAGAATTTAGTAATTCAGTCTCATTACCACGAAAATGGTAAATAGTTTAACATTCTAATCTGGATTAGCTTTTCAGAATCAAAATATATCAAGAGCAATTGAGTTGCACCTAGTATAATATATGTTGTATTATATCTTGATTGTATTCTTAAGTATTCACCGTAACATAGTTGAGTTTATTGTAATTGAAATTCACATATGTAACATGTATCATGCAGTGGTGTGTTTCTAAAAAATAAAGTGGCCTGGCGGCGAACGTACTTAGGAGGGTGTCCGGGGACCCGGATTCCCCTCCGGAATTAGGATTTTTTGTAAAATTAGTATAATTTTAGGCAACATTGTATGTATTTACCCAAATTTCACACCCAGAAAGACCTCCCTCCACCAAGGCGCTGGACCCCCGGCCCCCATAACCAACTTCGGAAATCAGGCCTGCCTGGCACCCTACAGCTTGTAAATTGGTGTAATATTATGTAGCCTGTTAAGAATAAAGAAATAATAATAGAAAACAGGTAAGGGCGGGGAGAGAATTAGCAAATCTGAGTTTGTATTTAATTGAGGGTTGATATATTACAAAAGTGGAATTCTGGGATGCAACTTACTTACGAAAATCTTTCAAATGCGAAAAAGCACAGAATGAATCACAGTGGTGGCTACTTCATTACGATTTCTAAAATTGCAAAAGTATTTGCTGGTCGAAGGAGCAAAGGAAATGTGTGTCCATTGTTGCGTAAAAGGAGAGAAAGAAAAGTAAAATAATAATAATAATAATAATAAAACACATTTTTCACCTCATACATTTACATTTTATCGAAATTTTTAATTTCCCATTGTTGCGTATCAGGTTTTATTAATCGAAGTACCCTTTTCTTCTTGGCAGTGTTATGGCCAGACTCTGAAGTAAGTTCACACCGCGGTCCGTCGAGTCACTTACACTGACACTTTGATTCACTACGGTCTTAGTCTTTATTTTCTTCTTAAAAAGGAAATCCAAAGTTTTAGTCCTTTTCATGATGGGAATATTTGTAACTTAAAAATATATTAAAATTGATTTAGTATTTAAAGATCAACTCGAAAATAAACACAAAACAAAAATACAGACATGCACTTCAAAAATAACAAATCCTCTGCATTTATACTTCGTTATTTGCTATTCAGTATCCACTTTTAAGCACAACTGAATACTAGGAAATGTAATCCCGAATGGGTTTTACAATCCCGGGATTTCGGGACGGGGTTCTCCAATCCCGGGATCCCGATCTTTCAAGTTAAATATAATTTATTTTTCTGTTTCTTCTTTTTCTTTTACCGCAGCGTATTTACAAAACAGGGTTTATGTGTGACAAGGAATTTTGAATTTCCGGCCTTTCAGAACGGAAGAAAAGAGAAATCCCGCGATTTAAACATCTATTTATGAAACAGAATTATTGTAAATTTCCGTATCAGCAGTTGGTTGACCAGCTTGAATAATATGCATAGTATCAAGGGAAAGTGATCGTTATGATAATTGTTATTTAAAAAAATAGCAGTTACTGCAGTAGAAATATATTTGAAATGGGTAAATGCAATAACCTTGAATATGATTTTCTAGTCCCGAAATCCCGGGACTATGAAATCTCTAATCCCGGGATTTCGAGACTATGAAAACGGGCGGGATCCCGGGATTACATTCCCTACTGAATACACGGAAAGAAATTAGTTTTAACTAAGTCAAGATTTTGCTAGGTTAATGACTAAAAGGGTTGCACATAACCTACTGGTTATTTATCACAACCCTTTCGAGACATGAAAGTACCTAATTCTGTAGGTAAATGGTAACCCATTGAAAAAGGTTAACAGAAATCAGGGTAAAAACAACCCATTCGTGGGTAGCAAGTTACCTACACGATTGGTACAAGAAGGAATAAACAAACAACACGGTTAATTTAAACAACATGATTGACCCACTGCTCGGTTATGCTAACCGTTTAATGTACAGGTAAATTTAACCTTCTGAGAATTAGTTAGCTGAACCGAGTCTCGTGTATATGAGATGGCGGTCATTGAACAACGAGGGGCTTCCACATGGAAGCTTTGTACCAAGGCCAAAACGTTAACGTGAAACTTAGGAGGTAACCTAGCAACCCTAAATCTAGGAATGTAGTGTTATATAAATTATTATTAATATTCTGTTATTGACAAAGTGTAATATGAAACATTGAGATTCGTATAATGAATATCACAGTAGTGTAACTTTGGAAATACATGCATTATCGACCCTAATTCAGGTGATCGGTGGAGTAGTTGGTAGCACTTCGGACTGCTATGGATGAGGTCCGTGGTTCGATCCCAGCCTGGCGCACATTTTTTTTTACAAAGATATCTATAATAAGCTATATGTAGTGTAAATAATAACAGTAACTTGCTTTC
>JAGDQP010067143.1:0-11187 GCA_022664845.1 Lepisma saccharinum
GTGCAAGATGTTTCGCACCCGTTCCTCCGATATCCCCACACTCTCAGCAATCTCACGCACCTTCACTCGCCTGTCGTCCAACACGATATCATGCACTTTTTCGATTGTTTCCGGTGTGGTTGCGGTTTTCGGCCTTCCTTCACGTGGGTCATCTTCGAGGGATGTGCGACCACGTTTAAATTTAGCTGCCCACTTTTCAACGATTGACATGGAAGGAGCAGAGTCCCCTTAAACTTTTGTCAACTTCGGATGAATTTCCGTAGGGATTAAGCCATCCAAAATGAAGAATTTGATTACCGCACGATATTCAAGTTTCTCCATTTTCACAACTAACACTCACGACGTCTCACTGTAACAATTCCTGCACACAAACTACTTGAGAGAACAAGTTGACACTTGTTATACGAACAACTGAAAAGCGCCCCAGGCAACAACAATAAAATTTTGCTGATTGGAGCGCCATCTCTGGGTCAGGCTGAGAACTTTTCACCCCGCCCCTATTATTTTTATTTTTCTTGTAGGAATATAAATGAAATGTGTAGTGTAATAGATGTAATTTGCTTCTAATTTTAATCCCGGATAGACATTATTTTGACCATGGCTAATAAAAGACAATAGACGTATTAGAAAGCAGCGAAGCTCCAATGCGTATTATAACGTACATTAAAATTGATGATAGGTGGATATTATATATGACGATCTTTGAGTGATTGTTCATGCGGTGGTTGAACAAAATAAATAAATAAAGACAAATTTAAAGGTAAAATACATTAATTGAACAGATGCAAAGTAAAATATTGTTTCTTAATCTTATTTGCGAACGTTCTACTTCGGCGAAGATTAGTGTATATCAAACTTTGGCTAAATTGTGGGTCTAGAACCACAATGACCGAAAAATCCTTGCAGGTGAGGATTTCATTGGCCTTAAGTTTGACCATAACTTATTTTCTACGGCAGTGGTTATTTGTGAATTGAAGAACGAATGCCAGTATTTTTCTAAAATCATATTTTTTCAATTCGGCAAAATTATTAAATTTTAGGAATAGTGAATCTCCTAACTTATAATGGTAAAAAAATCTAGAGAAAGTTTCTAGAGGTTGGAATGGCTTGGAATGAAGTTGAAGGAACTCAAATGTCGAAAATATCGACTGTTCTGAAAAAGGAGGACGGAACGACAAAGGAAAATTGATGAAGGAACCAAAATTGACAATTGGCAATCTTGAAAAAACAAAATAAAAAATTTGAGAAGGGCTGAAGCATGTCAATCTGGAAGTTTTTGGAGGTTTTGTGTGTACACGAAACAAAAATGCAAACGGGAATTCCTCAAATGGACAAGTTTGACTCAGAAATGGGTTGAAAAATGTCGATGGTTTTGAGTGGAAAAAGAAAGATATATTGCAAAATATATATATTGTTTCAAATAAAATATATTGTTTCAAATATAGGATAAGATAAAAGAAACTGTTTTATTTTTAAGAATAGTGTGAAACATATTGTTGCAAGATAGAACATTAATTGGTCTTTATTTACACTTTTACAGATCTGAGATCGACAACATATTTATTGTACCTACATTAGTACTTGTTGCAATGATAGTTGTAGCTGATGCGAACGAAATTATGAGCTCACAACAGAAAGTGATCCAAGGATTTAGAATAAGCTTATACAATTACGGAATTTCGTTAAATGTCAAAAATATATTATTTGTTTCCTTGGTGATACATCTGGACCCTGAACATGAGACTCTCTTAACAGTAAATTGTTCTGGTATCAGAGAGTATTTTGATCATGTTAAACCGGATACTGACAAATTTCGTAAAAAATTGAAAAACCTTATTCCTTGCGAGTTTGTTGTAGAATATGACAATGCAAAATGTAAACCAAATTATAGAAATAAGCGGAATTTGTTTGCAATGATACTTGGATTTTCTATTTTAGGTTCGTTCTTATACAATACACACGAAACACACAGACTTTCACACCAAGTTGAAATGTTAAAGGGACATGACAAATTAATAACTAATGAAGTAGAAAAATTAAAGGAAAATTTCAATGGACAGATTTCGGTAGTACGAAATATTGTTGTTAGAATAAAATCGTCTCTAAACCACATAAGGCATGACATGTCACGAACCTTTTGCATTCTTAGCTCAATGCAAGTGAAATTAGCATCATTATTTCATATTTACACCGGACACACCGAAAATTTAAATATGATGATGGATATATTGGAAAATCGTTTTACTCAAAACATCATGTTTATAGAAAATGCGAAAAATCTGATTCAGAATCATATTCTGAAAGATTCTATCTTTAAAGACGACTTAGGTTTATTTTATTCAGTTACGCGTACATTATTAGTGAAATATGATCCACAGAGAACTTTACTCTCATTACTTCTAACAATTCCAATTGCGTCCCAACATAATTTAGCCCCACTTTATAAAATATCGAACCTTGGTATGCTCCTAGGTGACAATCACGTAAAGTATATGGTGCCAAATCTAGTATATATGAGTGATCGGAAATTCTTTGAACTTAACGAAAATAATTGTAGGTGGCAGACATTTTAATACGTATGTGATGATTATCAGGCTATCCAAACAACCAAATATAGATGTTTGAATACCATAATATATGAGAAATCAGCAAAGAATTGCTAGTCAGATGTTAAAGTTAAGGATCCGGTAATATATGCTTTTACGCCAAAAGGAGTTCTTGTAAGCTCAAATGTTAAAGGATTTTTGACACAACGACTTGAATCAGGAAAATTAATTTAATTCCAATTCCAACAGGAATGAATAAGTCAATGTTTTAACCTTACAAAGATTTTCAGTCAATTTCTTTTCAAAATATTACTATTGAAACGGTTCATACAATTAGAATAGATCATAATATAATTACAATCCCTGAATCAGAATTTTTAACCAATTTTAGTTTTGAGAATGAAGACAAAGTATACGATAATTTTTCAAGGCAATTAGAACAAATTAAATTTAACTCAACGCAGGTACCAGAATTACAACAGTTTACAGTAACTCCAACGATAAATTTGTTAATAATAATATTAACTCCTCTTAGTTTTGTGGCTATGTTGTTTGTGTGGTTTACGTACAAAATTTCAAAGAATAACAAACGAATACTAGAACTAAAGTCAACTTTAGATAAAGTACATGGACAACAATCGTGAAGTTGCTATACGAAACGTTAGTAAGAAAACAGCAAATTTACAATAATTATGGCTAAAAAGCAAAATAAATAAATTATACTTACGTGGTGGCCCATCGATGCGATCACTGACGCGAATAAATTGGTAAGGACACGAAAAGGACAGGTAAAAAGCATGTTAGAGTAAATATGGTAGGTTCACTGGATAATTGCTTCGAAGAAATAGGATACAGTATAAACATAGCGAAAAATATTTAAACCGGTTTTATTTAAATTATGACGCAAATTATTCCCAAAATTAATTTAATTTTTTTTATCTTGTTTCAGAAGACTATTAATGAATTTTGAAGGACCAATCGTGATCACATCGATTGTACTAAATAGTATTTGGATAATGATGTTTATAATTTATTGCGGGTTAAAACAGATTAGAAGTACGAGATGTAAACACAAAGGTGAAACAAAAACCCAAAATTCTACGGTTACGATACAAATGTCTACACATAATTCAGATGAAATCGAAAAGAATGAACAGTTTAGGTTAGGTACGAACTCGACAAGATCGGTACAAACACAAACATTTTATAACAACGATGAAATTTTATTCAAATATGACAAATTCAATAACGTTATTATAGAACAGTTGGTGCAAGATGATGTTAAAGGTCCACAGTTGAAGGTCTAGATGGAACCTCTTTGCTTAATGTAATTAACGCCAAAATTACCTACGTTATTGATTTTTTTTAAATTAAGAACAATACAAAGTAATTAAGGTTCCCATTTGAAGCTACAGATAATTATTTATATCGACAGTGTAATCATAAATTTTGTAGAATTGAATGCATTATTTTGTTTAATATAAAGGAGCGAAAATAGATGGACCTCATAGGACGCTGGATTAAGGATTTGTGGATGAGACATAGCTGTACTTGGGACAATAGGTGACACATTTGTTATACCGGATATATGTCTGTAAAGTTTTTCTAAGAAGTATGATTTAAATTTAATTGTAGAAGAACTCACTTTCGCGAACATTTGTATAGCGATAAATTTCAGTGCACGACAACGTATTTTTTTTATTTTTTCAATGAAACGATTTTGAGAACATACATCATTTCTTAATACACTTCACTTAGATTCAACACTTTTTTTAAGTTTCTCTCACGTGTTATAAAATATTTATGAGGTAACTCACACACACACAAATAAATAAAAGCAATGTAATAATCACACGAACTGTTACTTTGAAATAACAACACATTATATCAGCACCCCTGGTGAAAAAGTTTCTACGTCAGTGTTGCAGGGTGCGTAGCTGTAAAAGTTAGTCATTCTCTTTCTTAACACATTTTTCTAGAATTTATTACTATAGAATGTTAATGGTAGGAAGAGTATAAAAAAAGAGGACAAATATTAAAGTAAAATGACTACAATATTTATAATAATTGATTAAAATATGACGAGAAAACTGTAATTTATATAAAATGACTTTTCTAGTGTAATGAAATGTGTTTTATTTTTTACATGATTTAAAGGAAACGATATGTGAAACGAAATAAAATGATGTTGCAATAACTAATTTCAAATTTTGTATTTTGTAGAAGTACAGATCAGCGATCGAATTTCTATGTAAAGTTGATAGACAGTAAAATTCAGTAGGCAGTATACAATAATTAAGTATGCCTGGAAACAGGTATGGTATGAAATATCCATTGTTTTCATTTTTTAGTAACACAGAATTTTTTTTCTGTTGTTCTACAAATATAAAATAATTTTGATATGTATATGTTTGTGTAAGAAACTAATTGTTTAAGAAATACTGAAGATATATTTATTAAACGTTACTATAGAACAACAATATTACGTATATTTTTATAAATGTTACAAACTTGAAACTGGTTAGGACATTGCTCATGACAAACAACAACAACAACATTCAATTAGGTAACGACAATATTTTGAAGTATTTGTAATATATATTGAATTTTCAAACTATTATGAACGGCAATTATATATTATTATTAATAAAAATTAAAAGTTTAAAATGTCGGTCAGTAGAACAAGTTGAAGGTCATTACTTGTGTACAAATAATCTCAAGGTTGTTATTAGTACAATGCACTTCAAGATGAAGCAATGTTTTTCTTCTTTCTTTCCTGTTATTTACACAAGCTATTGAAAAATAATTTATTAATTTTAAGTTACTATTTTACTTGTCATATGAGATACTTTCCTCTTCCTTTTTGGTAAAAGAAGTAAAATATATGAACAAAATAAGTAAACACGTGATGAATTAATTTCAGCATAATGAACAATTCTCTCTATTTTTTTTCTTTCGCAAAATATAAATTGGAAAGGAAAAGACAATACAAACATAGAAATACGGCACAACTTCATAAGTGAGTGTCAATAACAATGACATACAGCATTTGAGTTTAACTCATCATACAAATATTAGTGATAAAGTGTTCTTAGGAACTATAATTCAACATTGAAAGTTTGGGCGTAGCATGAAAGTACTCACATGTCAAACAAAAGATACAATTAACCAGTACAATATTCAATCGATTTTTTTAGTGAGCGATATGACTCATATAACAATTACAGTATTTGTCAAAAGTTGTAAATATAGTGCACCGTGGTACACTATGAATAGTGACAAATATTGCATAACATTATATAATACATAGACAAGCTTATCTCAACAAAGACTACTAGTTACAAACACTATGTTAATATGATATTAATTTTATTCCTTTTACACAAGTTAATGGATAAAGTGCGTGACGTAAGCAATTGATGAGAAATTGCGTGAAGGTGTTTTTAAGTATCTAAAATCAGTGAAAAATGTGATGACTACGTTACAAGATTTTTTTAATATGTGATAATAATGAACAATATAAATGAGAACTGAATTGGCGTTTCTAATTACATGTGGTGCATATACAAGTATATATTTATATAAGTCATATGTTGCAATGTGTTTCTTTTTCTTCTCTTTCTTTCTCTTGCCTCAAATAATGGTTGAAGTTAGATGAAACATTATTAATGACAGCGATAATAATAATACTTTTAATTCTAATGGTGACAAGTAAAATAATAATAGGTAGTGATATGCAATAATTTATTTAAATGTTGAAAAAGGTTTCATAAATAACCGTTAGATACGTTATAACTATGATTATATGTGATATAATAATATAAGTGTTAATTTTATTGTGTAATATCTTCATTGTGTGAGAGTGTTTAAGAATTTTTGCTGGTTATCGTTAATTGTTGGTTTATTGGTTAATTTTATCATTCAATTATCTTTATTTTGATGTTTGTTAAATAACTCAGTTCAAAAATTGTATTTTTTTAACAAGGAATTAAATAATGTAAAAATAAAATCCAACGTCTTGACGTTATATTTTATTTATCTCCAGAGGCAGGAGTGTGAGTGGCAACTTAGGTACCACTCAATAAATATTGAATATAAAGAAATAGGAAATGTAAGAATATCAAATGTATTGTAAGAAAGCAAAAGAACTCAAGTTCAGGAAGTATTGTAGATTCAATGTATAAGCACATATTTCAAGTAACACGGAAATAAACAGACACCAAGAGTGCTGATACTTATTTGGGTATTGCGTGAGGAAATAATGAAACGTAGCTAACTTGAAGTTGCACTGGGATAAATGACTGAAGGGTTAAGACACACAATGAATTGCAGAAATCAGGAAAGTGACTACTCTCGGGTCATCTGACATCAGCCAGGGATTTCGACGTTACTTTCACAGAGATTATTTAAACCAGACACACGTAGGTCTCGATCTCACAATCGTTTGAGACTTAGTATACGCGTTTATTGAGTTGATTTGGCTACACCTAGATTTTGGTCATGTAAGTACAACATTGTGTCTTAGTCTACTGCCATGCCATTAATTCCACTAAGATTTCAAGTCAAGAGGTCCGCTCTCTTATCCCTCGTTTCATTATGAATATTGGGCATAGAATTCGTAACCAGCATAAGCCCAAGTATCAGCTGTTCTTAACGTCGCTTGTTATTTAATAGTCAAAAATTAGTGGCTTAACTTAAGCACCATTTAGGCATAGTTTTAAAATAGTGTTAAAAAGTGTGGGTCATGATAATCAATCAGCTGATGTATTGGCCCCATCTCAAGATGCAAGTGCGTAAACTAAAACAAAGTGGCATATGTATTGATTTTTAAAACTTTAAAGCCAGTGTAATAGTTCAAAACAATTAAAAGTAGGTTTAGATTTAGGGTAGATAGGGAAATTATTTTCATATAATTAGGTAAATTGTGAACCTTAGTATAATGGAACGAGCAAAATTGATAAGAGTACCGCATATATGTTGATAGTGTTCTTGCTTAAGTAATCAAGATGCAACGTTGTGAATACGATGTGTATATTTTATACTGAAAGCTAGGGAAATTGCAATCTACGAAATAAAGGAATAAGGCTTTTAATGTTAAGTTTTTTTCTAGTTAATATAATAATATATTGAGTGTATTTTAGGATACTAGTAGGAACAATGAAAGATCGATTGTTCGGTATAATGAAAATATTAGGCAAAGAGATCAAGAATCTAAGCGTAACCTAATTAATTTTCGGCTCCCACAAGATCACAAAATTCCTAGAAAGTTGAGAATTAACTAACTAACTAACTAACTCTATGGCTTATGGAACTCGCAAAACACATAGTTATAGAATAGGATAGGAACATAGTTTAAGGTAATTTTCCAACAGTTTTTCTCTTTGAAATGTAAATTATGATATAACGACCAGAATACTTAGAACCTAGTAAACAATAAATGTTGATCAACCTGAAAATTTAAATTACGAGACACCTAAAATAAAAAGTGGTTTCATGTCCAAGTGTAGGCTTTCCTGATAGGTAGGGAAGAAGTAAGTTCTCAATTAAATAGAAGGTAAATGTTAGATTATTAACTGGTAGGTTCAGTAATATATTCATTTATGATTAAATGTTTTATTATAAAGTTAGGTTTAAGTTAGACAACTGTAGGGCAGTCACAGTTATTCTGTACATAGGCTGCATAACAACTAGGATATACGACGAATGTAATTTTTTGTTGTTGTTGTAGTATAAAATATGAAAATAAATGACGTTAATCAATGAAATAATAATAATTTTAGATAATAAGTAAATAGAGGACAATCTAGCTTATATAATAAGTCAATAGCTTTTGTGTTGGCTCTTTTCTACCGTCAAAAAGTTTTTAGTATGTTACTTTTATTGAATTTTCTTTTATTTATTGCGATAAGATAAGATAAAATTAATTGTATGGGCGGTAACAGCACTATGGCTTACGCCCGTCCCGATTTATTTATTGCGAGTGATATACATTTAGCAGGCATAAAATATTAATAGCAAGTGTTATGTTAGGGATTATTTTTATATAAATAATGTTTGCATTTCTAATTTTGTTAGTCTAGTAGGAATATTGTTTTATAGATTAAAAGTTAGATTTTAAATGCGCTTAAAATAATGAACATCGTTATTCTTAAAGTAAATTATGTAATGATAAGTATATAACAAATAGCTCAACGGCAATATATGGTATTTCCTTTTATAAGCAATATAAGCATGAATAAATGAGAAAAAAGGAATGTAATTTAGAGCTAGATCTAGGCAATACCGGTAAACAGGGATACACTAGCTTAGTACAGGTGTAGAATTACAGGTTTTAGGTTTGCAGAACAACTTCATGCCATGCATTTTTACGAATTTTATGTTCAATATTTATAATTAAACGAGCGATGAGAGAGCCGACCTCTTGACTTGAAATCTTAGTGGAATTAATGACATTAGACAAAGACACAATGTTGTACTTACATGACCAAAATCTAGGTGTAGCCAAATCAACTCAATAAATGCGTATACTAAGTGTGAAACGATTGTGAGATCGAGACCTACGTGTATATGCACTGTCCACTATTATTGGAACTTTGTCTTGGAAGCTGTGTGGTTGTCATCAATGAAAGATTTAATTTTCAGGTGGAGATTCACATTTCGGAGGACCTGGGTTCGTTTCTTTGTAGACATTAATTTCGTATACTGGAAGGCTAACAGAATGCCAAAAGCCCTGAGTTAATTTTCATTTGCAAGCATGGAGTCAAGTTTACCAAAATACTTTAGGTCAATATGACATTAATTAAACATTTTTTGTACTCCCATAGTCGAGTTGGACTGTGGGAAAACCTTTCTTTTTCTCCGTGGCAATGCAGCTAATACAAGAACACTTCCCAATGGATCGCAAGTTCGGGTCTTCACCCTGACTCGAATCCACTCTTAGACAGTTCCAGTATTCAAATCACGACACATTACCGTAAACCAAACTTACATTCTGCAAGACCTAAGTTACATCTCAAGAATTCATCGCCTGCGTTACGATCTTACGTTAGCAATTGAATACAAATATCTACATTATTTTATTTAATATATTTTCTGATCTCTATCATTATATTTTCGCGTTACACTTCTCAATAATAGAAACATTACAATAAAATATTTTAATTCAAAAATATTTTTTAACTCTACCGGAACACAATCATTCATTTGGCTCGCTACGGTCACACTTGATTCACAAACTAATTTCATTTAATTCGTTACGCTAATGAAGGGGGGTCACGCTAAGCTGAACACTATGTTAAATTCCCTATGGCGCAATGAATTTGCGCGATCACTCTACTGTGTGCCCCTCTAGCGGTGTGTAACGGAAGCTATTAACAAAAGGAAGGGGAAAATAAATGAAAAAATAATAATTTTAAAAGGAAAAGAATAACTTCATTCAATCTGTTTCATGTTGTTTTTCTTCTTAAAAGAACTTATCCTCTTAAAAGAACTTCAAACAATGAGAAAAGAATTAAATTTAGTATTCCTTATTGTATATGTAGTGTATCTTCATACACATATTAACAGAAAAATAAATGGTGCAGTCTGTGTATAGGGAGGGTTCTCCGCACAAGCTAGTCGGACTTCGATGCTGGGTGTGGATAGCAGTAAGCTGTAATTTCTGCTGATAGAAACGTGAAAGCTGTTTTATATCTACACTTAGATGTTATCATATGTATATACAGGTTTGACAAGAGTAATTATTCATCTTTTACAGTAATATATACGGATTTGATTATAATTAAAGAAAAAATCTAAGATATAATTACAATATAGTAAGTAATTTCCTTATTTCTACAGCCCTTTTTTTTATGCTATGTATGGTAAAGCTGTATTATGCAGATAAGGCTCCAAATTATCAAAATCTTGACAAATTTTGAATCGAAACATTCTTACAAGCTTGAAAAATACTTAGAATCTTGACAAAAGTGACCAGATTGTCATTATTCCTCTGTAGTATGCATATAAGACCTCAAATTATCAAAAATCTTGACAAATTTTGAATCAAAACATTCTTACAAGCTTAAAAATACTTAGAATCTTGAAAAAAAGTAACCAGATTCTCATTATTCCTCTTATTATCTACTATTTTATTATAGTTGAATTCAGTGCTACCTTGACCTTAGGTGTTATAAAATTATCCTGCTTTTATGTTATAGTGCAGCTTAGTGTTCGATTTGTAGGGAGAATGTTTGGGAATTTTCCCCTCTCTCGAAATATCATCTTTAGCTCTGCGTTCCGAAATCTGCCCCTCGCCAAGGCGTCAAATACGGCATTCTAACGTGTTTGAAATATTCTTTCCCCTCTCTATAAATTTAATAAATCGATCACTGGACTCCAGTTTTAAAAAAGAAAATATAAACTTTAAAATTATTTCTCCCATTATTTTTCCACCCTCACATACACACACTCCGGCTGCTTATCGTGGGGTCCGATCACTGGTTCGATTCATGGTTCTGCCAAGAGATTTTTTCGAAAACAAGAGGGTCTGGAACGGTGCCCATCCAGCATCGTGATGTAATTGGGGAACTGCTGTGAATAAAAGACAGTGATGATCACAGTTCAGAGCTTCTGTTCTCCTCCCCCAACAGGTCTGGTCAGC
>JAGDQP010067144.1:0-11187 GCA_022664845.1 Lepisma saccharinum
TAGCTAGAAGCTACACAATTTTCTGTCTTCTGTTGAGTCTATGGGATTTACAGGAGAGGATGGGTCATTCACTTTCACATACAGAAATACAAATTACACAAAACACAATATACCACCTAGAGCTTAAAATGTCTATGACCATTCAAAAGGAAATTGAGACAAATCCTAGATAAATATGTTTTATGAAATTTAAAATATTTGGTAAGTCCATTGCGTTAAAAGGTTCACTATTAGCAATGCGAATTTAATTATAACCATTTCCATTATGTTTTCGTTATAAGATCCACTTCGTTAGAATATGTGACTTTTATGTGAAAATTGTGTATAGGATGGTACAATGAACAGTCGTTCTAACGACCGAAAATAAATAAATAAACTATACAATTAGTATGAAATAATTTTAAAACCAGGTACGAAATTGCAAGGAATAAAGTGCGGGAAAATTACAGATTTTCTGCACTAACAATCTGTAATAATAACGGTAAAGGTGACATAAGTTAATATTATATCTCAGGGTGTATACTGTACTCTGCTTAATAACGATGAACACAATATGAATGATGAAATCTTGGTTAAAGACTGAATAAATAAATAAACAAATAAATAAGACAACTCCACCCATGCCCGGATAAAGGAGGAGGGTTGATCGTACGGTTTCCAGTTTCACACTGTAAAGGAGACATTCTCATGAAACCCAACGATTAGCCTAAGATGAACAGAAATGGAAATAAAGATTATAAGAACCAGGTGAGAAAAGATAAAGGACAAAGCTCTGACAATGGCCACTTGGAATTTGAGGACCATGTTACAACTTAGAAAATGCAAGAAATAATCAATGGGATGCTAAAATACAATACAGATCTTATTGCATTGCAAAAAATAAGCTGACACGGAAAAATTGGTAAAAATATTTACATTCGAATTTAAAGCTGAACAGAAAATAAACGACGGAACAATAAGGAACAGGTTTCATGCTGAATAAAGAAATGATAAATAGCCTACTACAACATGAGACTATCACTGATAGGATCTGCACGATTCGAATAAAAGGAAAATTCAGAAACATAACAGTGATTTCAGAACATGCAGCAACAGAAGAAAACCAAATGAGAAGATAACATTTTATGACGATTTAGAAGACGTATACCGTAAAATGTGAAAATATGACATGAAGCTAATCATGGGAGATTAAGTCGAGACGAATACCAGAAACTGTAGGAGGAAAATATACTCTGCATGCAAAAGATGGAGAGAATGGAAACCTGTTAGTATAGTTAATTCCCACTGAGGAATGGAATGGTGATAAGATGCACAAAATTTCCACATAAACACACACGTTTAGGTACATGGAAAATCCAGGGATCAAAAGAAGTGAACCTAACAGATCACATACTAGTATCAAGAAGACATGCCTCATCAATCATAGATGTAAGCTGTAAAGGACAAACCTGTGATAACGATCACTGTTTGATGAAGATAAAAATAAGAGAACGAACAGAAGTTATTCAGAAAAAGCAAAAAGAGACTATAGGATATCGGCAAGTTGAATAAAGAGACAATGGAAAGGAAAGAATACCAAAAGAAGATATATTGAGAACTCTACAGTGAAGATAGAACAAATAAAGAGGCCGATGATAAACGAAACAGAAATCCAAATGGAGAGTAAAGGAAATACAAGGAAGCAACCTGTAATATACAAAATATTGCAGACTTGTAACTGTGTTCCATTTCCGTCGAACTGTACGACAAAATGGGCTTTACTGGAACTCCACAGTAAAATAAAATTAAAGCCAAATCAGATCATGGCCTTAAAAATGACTAATATTTGTAAAAGATTAAAACAAGAGTTATAGTTTGGAATCTAAATTAGCATTCTAAAGTAACAAAACAGTAACTAGCAAATGAAGTTCATTAAATGCTAATGTACATACTAGGACATGAATACAAACAAACCGACAGACTGTAGCAATAATGCTATGTGTAAGGTAAGCTGACAGCGAAAAATATTGCATTCAATTTTCACGATTTTCCCTTTATTTACTTATTTAAATGTCTATGGTACCTAAATTAACCCCATAAAGAAAAGTGAGACACAAAAAATGGAAAATAAAAGGACAAAGAAAGCGGTCCCCATTCATCCTACCAAAACGCACAAACAATCTCTCCAACCACGTGCAAATGTATGTACTTATTAGAACAATATTAGTTGTTCTATTATTAGTTGTCTTATTAGTTATATAGACAACTATTGACTATATAATAGTTCTTTCACAGACAATCTGTATAGTTGTTCAGAAATCAATTTCCCTAACTGCAATACCGGAAAGTTTACATTTTTCTGAGAGAAAAATAGTGCTATTAATTACATTCTTTTAAGAAATGAATTTATTCACTTGCCCTCCCAAAATTGACACAGGTTTAAAAAAATAATCTGTAATGAGCTCGGGATGCTGCATGCCACGAATTCAAGTAAATTGGTAACTAGAAAAAGTAGAAGATATTTCATCATTTAGTGGTAAATAAGCTATAGAAGAATTGTGAGATGTCAGCAAATTCCCTATAAAACAAGGAGGACGTGGAGGATCTTTGTCTCCCCATTTACTATGTTTTCAATTCTGATGGGACTGTTAAATACTGACTCAGAGATGTTGTCAAACGCTTATTATTCTAACCACAAGGAAGGAAAACATGATTTGCTTACCTTTGAATATCTAGATATTCCTCGTAAAATAAATAGACAATACTAAAAACGAGAATATTTTCGCGTCTCCATACGTACGCTTCATCAGTCGTGGTTCAGGTAAGGTAATAAAGATAAAAGAAAACATTAGAATGAGCAGCACGTATGGCCCTGTCAATTCTATCTTACATGCAAAATAGCGGCTGTCCAAGTCAGTTGCGGAAGGAGGTGCCAGATTGGGTTCAATATATTGCATCAGTCTTAAAATGGACCAAAACAAGCTATGTAAAATACTTGCTGTATATGTGAAAAAGATAATTTTTGTTTGTTTTAATGAATGTAAAGTAAATGTATCTCATGTGATGTGAAAAAGGAAAGAAACTAAACTCTGGTTAGTGTGTTTCATTTAAATAAAGATAGCCATACCTTGTTTAATAATCCTTGATTCTGACTTAAAGATGGCTGAAATTTGTTTATATCAAAACTTTCATATAATATTCTTTCTCTTGCTGACTCAGTCTTTTTCAATATTACTGTATTTATTATTTATGCGATGATATTTTTAAATGCTGAGAAAGATCTGAAACTGGAGTTTCACTTTTTGCATCTCCGATATGTTCACTGACTCGGGGCTTAAGGTTTCTTTTGATCATGCCTAGATACTTCTCTCCACATTGGCATATAATTTGATATACCCAGCCGCCAACATCTTTGGGGACAAAATAACTTTTATATTGAATGAAACTTTTCTCTAACGTCTTGGGTGGTATAACAGCAGGAGTGATATTGATATCTTTTTTAATTTATCAATGGTAAGTTGGTGCAAGGAAAGCTTATTCAAGTTGTTTGATTGTCTTGCGCTTCCTTTATAATAACGATGTTTTTGTTCAGTTTTCCGATACCAATCTAACATGGTTGACTTATGAAAACTGTTTTTATTGTCCTAAGCGAATAATAAAATCTACTTCATTCTTTATGTCAGCCCGAACCGTGCATGTGTTAAGTGCTCGCAAAAAGAAATAAGACTATCTTATATTTAATTTATAATAAATCCTTATTTTTTTGTATGTATTGTTCTCCCGAGGTCGGTTAGCGATAAATTCTAGTCTGGAATCTGTTCTTAAGACGATATATTTGAAGACCTAAGAAACTGATGGTACCTTGAGATTCACATTCTTTAGTGAAGCGAATTCTGGGATGAATGTTACTGAGTTTGTATAAAAGTAAATCTAATTGGGATTCATCTCTGCATCGTCAACATATCTAGAAAGAAATGATTGCGTTTTTCAGTTTCAAACTGATCCATGACAATATCTGCTAAAATCGGTGAAACGGGAAACCTTCAATTTCCTTGTAAAATTCATTTTCAAATTTAAGTATATTGATCAGCAGGCAAAACAAGTAAATTTATTATATCGAGCGTTTCCATGGGTGTATGTGTAGTTTCTCGCAAGTGTGTTTCTGTGCAAGTTATAGCTAAGTCTATGGGAATGGAAGGATACATATCCACAATGTCTATGGAGGCCGTTTTTATAAAGTTAGCATTGGCCGAAGCAGCAATAAACACAGGTAGGGCCTATATACCGTATTAATTGTTCGTTATTTTTTCAGGAAATAAAAATGTTCGAAATCTAGTGGTAGTCAAAATGATTCCGAGTTACAAATAACAGCATACTAACCAACGCTGTTAATCTAGGGTTAAGCTTACACTTTCTTTTCTCACTGACAGGAATTCATAATCTACACTAACAACACAGTATCTAAAATTGATCTATAACCGTATTTTGCAATCTGGTTATAGAAAGTAGAAATGAAACTTGAAAACAAGCGGTCAAGTATATAGACTGATCGATAAAATTATGAACTTACTGTGTAATTTTTTATAATTTTAAATTGAGCCCGCGTGCGCTATGTTGACAGTAAGTACTGTTTATGAAGTTAATTTACAATATTAACCTCGTTCTTTTGTACAGCACATAGTTGTTTAGAATGTGATTAAGAAAGTAGAAGAAAACAAAGTTCGTTTTACAACTTCTTGTTTATTTTTTTAATATTATCCTTTCAATGGCTGTTATTGTACCTATCATCGAAATGATTGTACCTATCATAATTTATTTTCAGTTTATCACAGTTCAATTCGTGAAGGATGTTAGTTGACTTATTTTAGGATCTGACTGTAATCATTATGGCTGAATGTTTTTCCAGGTATCACAGTAAACAGAATTTGTGAAACATGTTAAATGAGTTCCCATGGTGACCTAACGAGCTTCCCCCTTCTTTACAATGCAACGAACATATCCACAAATTTAATGGGGACTCTACAAACGTTATCCCTGAAAGAAAATAAATCTAAAACAACTGTGAAAGTACAAAAAAAAAAAAAAGACTAAACAATGTTTAAAAAGAGACGTTACATCGTGACGCAATTTCACTTTATGTTTCTCCATTTCTATAAAGAAGTCTGAACTTTACAGTAAACACACAGAGATCAAAATATATCTGTTGAATATTCATATTAATTCCTCCATACGAACCATTTTGTGTGGATATCGTTAGTTTCTTTTGTTCTTTCAAGTTGAATATTTTTCAGTTGTGTTACATCTTTATTTATTTTTAAATTTATTTTTGTTTAACATCCGAATGATTAAAAAAATACGCTATGAATGATATAACGCTATAAAAAAATACTTACTGTATGTGCCCATCCAGCGTAGCTGCCGTATAAACTTCGGAAATGATCTCCAATTTCATTATACACCTTTTCTGTAACTGATTTATATCCTTTAATATGCGGCAAGTACTTCTGTGATGCAATTTGGTACACATGAGTATCGACAGGAACAGCTTCCAAATGACTGAGAGACATCAGACAAATACAGTCAGCAACCTAATAATACAAATCTTCGAATTATAAACTGGAAAACATTATAACGATAATAACACTGCTGCTACCACCAGACTGCTAACTCATAAAATTAAAGCAGTGTACATAACAGGGAAGAAAGAAATTGAATTTTCAGTGAATGGGAATACTTGCTATTCTAACACGCCAAATATTCACAAAAAGAATTCTCTCTCTCTTTTGAATATACACACTGTGCTGCTTTTGTACCCTTTCCCGTTTTAGATGTAACTTCTTACACAGTTGAAAACTTCTGCCCACGCTCAACATCAACTTACTTCTGTTTGATGCTTTACTAAGTATCCTAAGGCATAACTTCAAATCTTAATTTCTTTCCTTATAAAATGGAGAAGCTGCCTTGTTACTGCACCGTAAAACAGAATATTCTTTTGACATTTACGATAAAGTAAATATGTAAATTGCACTTTTGCACTTACGTGTTGTTAACCTTCAATTTGTTTAATAATAATTTATTATTAAAGTTCTGAGAACAGCTATGCAACAACAACAACAAAAAAAGCACTATGTCAGTAAAAATAGAACAGTAAACATAGATCAATAAACACTCCTCAGGCATGCAACTGTGATATGCATTGATTAGGTGCAAAAATTTGAAAGAAAAAAAACAATAATACATAATAACCTGTAGGGATATTACATTAAAATCATGTGCAAATAATACAGGGGTTCTAATGCAATAATTGTTTAAAAGTGTGAATTTTTTGTAATCCAATACAAGAAGAACTTTATTCTGGTCAAATTACGTGATGGTCTTGACTAAAGAACTATATATGTAAGTTACACATAATAATAATGTAACATACGATGGTGTATATATATATATATAAATGATTAAAATACTTTGCGTCGTTAAAATAATAGATATTTAGATATTAGATGACTAAAATGCATGATAATAACGAATGTCATACAACGTCATGATTACTTTTTAAAAGCAAGATAACTTTTAAATTTCTGGCGTTCCCTTCCTTCGTCCAACTACTGATTCTATTAAAAGAGAAACAAAGATAAACACTATTCTTTTTTTTTTTAGATTACCTCAAAATACATATTCGGTATAGTTTTGTACTTTTGTTGCTTTAATTTTGAACCCCATATATTTTTATTTTCTTTCAGGGCTCTGCAATATTGCAGTTAATTTATTAAAATGGGACATCCAGTATATATGTCCAAGACGAAAAGGCAATTTACGGAAAAAGACAAGAGACAGCGATAATAAAAATGAGAATACTTGCAAGTGATAGTTCACTTGTAGTTCTAGTAAAAGTCAATTAAAAACAGATAAAACAAATAAAGATGTTTTGACAACTGTACAGCTCTAAGTTCGGGATGGACTTGTGGAAGGAAAAGTGTTGAAAATGCAGAGCAAACGGGATATTTAGGCCAAGATTCATTTTCGCTCTCAAACCATGAATAAAGGCGCCCTCCCACATACGGCATGTTGAGGTACGGGTCGTAGGAGGTAAAACGTGTATTATGGCAACCAGGAAAGATAGATCAAAATTGGTGTTGTGAGACTTGGTGTGTAAGGAGACTAGGGCATCCGGTTTGTTGATAGTGCAAAAAGTGACGTTGGTTGTTAATACGAATGTTAAGAGCACCACCTGTCCCTTCCCCCCACACACATAGAAAGCTACAGGTTAGGATGTATATTACATTAGAGATGTGTCAGGTACCCTTGGGATTGAGGGTGTACAGGCCACTAGCAGTATTGATAGTGATTGTGGAATAAGTAACGAAAATGGAGCAGATCCTACATCTGGGCCTCCTGCATATATGGGCACCGGTTTGGGGTGGTGGCAAGGAAGGATTGCTACGGACCAACATGTTTCTAGGATTAGGGGGATGCTGAAAAACTAATCTCGGTTTGGTGGGGAATACTGATCTTGTGTCTGGGTCAGATTGGAGGATGTGGAAATGAGAGTGGAGGATTTGTTTGACCTTGGTTAGTTTAGGAAGCAACTGAGTGATTAGGGCCGGTGGGTTGGGATTACTGTTGGAGGTTTGAGTGGGTTTAATGTGCGAGAATGCACGGCGAATCTATTTGGATACAAGGTTAGAAGGGTAGCCACGGTTCACTAGAGTCTCCTGGAAGCGTTGGTTGTAAGTTTCAGCAGCAGAGGTGGCGGTATTCAGGCGTTGCTCTCTGAGGAAAAGGGAGAAAGGAATCGCTTTCTTGGTGTGGTACGGATGGGAACTTGAGCAGTGAAAATACTGCATATGGTTGGTAGGTTTCATGTGAACGGAAGTAGTGAGGGTGTCGTTTTCTAAAGTGATGTCCACGTCAATGAATGTGACTTTTTTTGCTAGAAATGGACCAAATGAACTGGACAACACGGAATTATTTCAGTTGTTCTAGGAATGACTTGAGACTGGTTTCACCATGCGTCCATAACATCATTATATCATCCATGAATCTTACCCAGAGTAGTGGGGGTAAAAGGCTGTTAGCAGGAAATCATGTTCGAGCTTGCCCATAAACAGATTAGCATAAGAAGGTGCTATTCTCGTACCCATGACTGCGCCCTGGATCTGAAGGTAGTGTTTGTCGTCAAAGATGATGATGTAACATGTGAGAACTAGTTTGGATAGGTAAAGAAAGAAAGTTGTGGTTTGGGTATGAGATTTAGGTCTCTGGTTAAGGAAGAATTCCATAGATGCTCGGCCATGGGGATGAGAAATGTTGGTATATAAGGAAGTAACATTTATGGTACAAAGCAGTATGTCAGAAATAAGAGGCGGTAATTTACGGACATGCCCATAAAGTACCTAACCTTGGACAGTCCACGTACCCCGACCTTTTACCTATTACCGAAAATCTACAAACCAGGTAACCCAGGCAGACCCATTGTAGGCAGCTATAATTCTTCTACTGAACGCATTTCCGCTCTCGTTGACGCCTTCCTTCAACCTCACGTTCAAGCACTGCCTTCCTACATACACGACACCTACCAGTTCTTAGAAATCATCCGTAAATTACCGTCTCTTCGTTCTGACATACTGCTATAACAGGTAGAGAACTTTATAATGTTGTGGTAAAACAGTTAGAAAAAAGGGATACTTACATGGTAGATTCTTGAGACAGGTGTACAATAACACTACAAACACAACAGAAAAGCAGTCCGTTTCGCAAAAGCGTTTTCACCCGGTAGGAGAGAAAATGGACGGAGCATACAGATGCGGGACGGGTTTTAAGGAAACGCCATATTGTCGACAGAAGCAGGGTGACAGTGTGGACAGGTTATGGAGGCGGGAAAATGACTACATGGAACGGAGAAAACACCAAATGGAGAAGAAAGTGCGAAGGTTACTAGAAGCAGGTAAGGGTTTTCCTGAAGGAATAAGAGGGTACAGAATCGAGGGGAGAGGTAAAATAATAATAATAATGATAAAGGGCACAAAAAACAATACAGAAAAACAGAATAAAAGTGCAAATAGAGACAGAACAAAGAAGAGAAAGGAAGAAGACACTGCACTGCAGGGAGTTAGAGGCAGTTGTGGCCGGGTTGATGGTTGGCGGAAAGGATACAGATGTAGTCTGCTCCCATCTCTTTCTAACTGTGGCAGGTGGGTCAGGGTTCAGGACTTTCAGGATTCTGACTCGAAAGGTTTCTACGAAGGTGCAGCCGTGATTGGAAGGTGTGTTCAGGTATGGGGAGGTGCAAGTTGAGATTTAGAGTTGGTTGTTGATGGGCGGAGTGTTAGCGGAGTTTGGGTAGAAGGCGGAACATAGGTTACAGTGTAGGAGATACACGAGGCTGAAAGATATGCAACCGTCGGAGTGTCGAAAGAGTATGTCTTGTGAGTGATGGGATGTTCGGAGGTCAGACTGGGATCAAAATTAGGACATGTTCTGCAGCGGGGTTTATGCACTTGCCATGTTTGGGGGGAGGGGCAGGATTGGTCCAGTTCTGGTGAGAGTCGTGTTGAGATTCTTAGGTCTGCGGTAGACAATTTTGGGGCACGACGGGAAAACTCTTTCAGTTTCATGTGACGCAGTGAGTATGGGGTGTGCCAGTTTGAGGAGCTTTTGGAGGGCCTGAAGGCTGGGGTGGTACTTGGTGAGAAGATTGGGAGCGGAGGAAGCTACGCGGGGAGGTCGGTTGGAGTTGGGATGATTACGGGCACGGTCCAGTTGTTTATGGATGAGGTGTTATATAAGATTGCAAAAAAAAGTAGAAATAAAGGATACTTACATTGGAGAATACTAAGACAGATGTACTATCTTTCAAGAAATTCAATTCCACCTGCTGGAGGCGCTAGAATCGAATTTTCCAACTATGAAAAATTTTGCAATGCATATACACACTTTCAACTACTTGTACTCAGATTCTTTGATAGATGTGTTTTGTTTGTATATTCCAGAATACTTCTCATACATAGCAGACATAGTAATAAAAGATAGTATAGAGAAAAGAAAATACTATTCGATAACAATAAAACAGAAACATACTCAGTACGTAAAAATTACCTGGTAACTGAAATGAGAAGAAACGCTTTCACTACATTTACCATAGTGTAGTGATTAGCGAGTTAGCGTTCTACGCAGAAGGTTATGAGTTCGAATCCCCGCATTACGGTTTACTTTCTTTTTTAAGCGAATAATACTTGAACACATTTAGAAAATCACCTTTGTTCTTCACCCATAACTAACCTTTCTATTTGTACTTGCGTGAAATATATTTTTAGTTTGTAAATTAACAGCTTTAAGCTCGATAATGTTATTCATAATGTTTCGAAGTCTTTAGTGGTCTTATTGACTTCTATATTACGGTCAATCATGTATTATTTTTTTATTTATGAAACATCAATTTAAGGCAGCAGAAAAAAACGAATATACAGTAACCCAGTCTAACCCGTAAGTTGAATAAAATGCAAACACATTTTACAACGAGGAGCAGAATCACACAACACGTTCTTTCCCTCGCGTCTTCCAATTCAGTTTTGACAGTTTGTTACTAGATGGCTCTGTCTTAAGTATAGTTTTACACTCGTCCGAACTACAAAAGCAATCTAGGTTCGAATTTCTGGAATGGAGAGTAGCTTCGAATTATCGTTTTTGTGTTTCGTTTCTGTGTCATCCCTTTTCACGTTATAATGTGTAATGGTTTTGCATTCTCATTTCATTTTTTGTATTTTGATCTCGTTTCCTGTTGCTAGGGGTAAAAATCAGAATTTTGCTTGCCTGCGAATTGGCAATGTATGAAACAGGAAATCTCACGTGTCCAATATATTTCTCAAATTTTCAACAAATCTTGCGTATTAATCCCGTGAACCAGTTGCGGGACTACCTGTTGGGAGCAGCAAACGGACATTTTAGGTGGGATTGGGGGTAAACTACGGAATTACTTAACTAAGAAGGTAGACTTAACACAACGTGCACATCATTTATAATAGAACATATTTTATTAGAGATGAACGACACCAAAGCAAGGTAGTAAGAAATATTTATTTCGGCAATGCGAACATGAAGGAAAGATATCATGTAATGCAAAATTAACAGGAAATATTTGTAGAATAATTTATTTCTGAAATTGTGAGATATTTATTCTTAATTTCGAAAGAAATTGTTTAAAAGAAAATA